>CM068757.1:1044769-1187365 GCA_035084275.1 Hydrolagus colliei
TTCGGTGGCATCGTGGCTGAGGTGTTCACTATAGTCGGGTTCGGCCATCAATGAGGAGTAGAAAAACTGCGATTATTGGAACCGGGGTTTTGTTAGAAGCAAGATTTGTTGAAGAGAGATTCGACTGTGTGTATTGTACCAATATTACATTGTTTTGTTGGTACAGTACCTGATTCTTGTTCAATGCCACTAGGTGGCAGAGAAACTGTGCTGTTTGGAATAGGATAGGGTAGTGGTAGGAAGGAGAAGTATAACTGAGAAAAAGCCATTTAGCCCACTACATCCTGCTCCTTGCCAAACCCCCCCACCCCCCCCAACTCCCCCCCTCCCGCCACCACCAACCCCCAGCACACACCACACACATGCCTAATAATAATCCCTCCCAAAGAAAACACAATCATATAATTTATCATGTCAATCCACGACTGTTTGTGGGGGACGCTGCTAGTGCGCGATTGGCTGCGGCGTCTTTCGCCCACAAATGTACAGTCAATTCACTTTACGGTATATTCCGTGAAGGCGCTTTTGAGACGTTGATAAGATGTGCAAAGCGCTGTATCAAAATGCAAGGATTATCATTATTATTAGTATTATTCCAGAGATAAGATCAGAGGTCTGGCCAGCCCACCTTCTTGCTCTAGTCGGATCAGGGCTGTGATGCATCGACAAGTGCACCGTGTTGACTCCGCGCTATAGAAAGGTGCGACGGCCAGTTTAACAGCTGCCGAGAAGTAGCCCAGTTGAAGATCGATTCACTTCGCGACGTCCGAACGCTGACACAGAGGTTGGCTGACAATTCATCTGAGAAGGAAGGTGCAGGACACTCAACCCGAAAGGTACGTTGGAAAGCGGCAGCGTAATGAATTGATTGGTGACACTAGGAAGGAGATGAAAAAAAAAAACAGCCAGCTGGCTAGAGGGGTGGTGGGGGGCAGAAAGAGCTGTGATAGCAACTCTGTAAAAGGGATGAGCTTACTATCAGCAAATCCACAGAGCATTCAACTCAGCGACGGATGTATTAAAAAAAACCATCCCTAGTCATCGCTTTTTCTGAGGGAGGTTGAAAGAAACGAATTTGGCGACAGATCCCAATATTAAAGGGGAAATCAATAGCGGATTTTGAAAGATTTTGAAATTATTTTTTTCTTCTTCTCCTCTTTCTCTCTCTCTTCTCTCTTCTCTCTTCTCTCTCTTTCTCGTAATTGAGTACTGTACTGTAATTGGCCGGCAAAGACCACTAGACTTCACAGCTCTCCGGCTTGACATCGACGCTGCGGGACTTCAAGGGAAATATATTACCTCTGTTCACAACACTCCACTGACACACATATGTGGGGATGATGTTGCTCGTGCCGCTGTGAGTTGGACGACAGGCGCGGCTTATTAACACAACATTACACTTGTATGTACAGCGACTTTCACGTCAGGTAGGACGTCCTGAGGCGCTGGACAGTCATTATTTCAGACCCAAGCTGGGGGAGGGAGGGGTGGGGGGTGGGGGGGGGGGTGGAGCGAAGTGTGGGGGGATTAGGAGTTGCCAATTATAAGCATGGAAGACTTGAAGAATTATTATTTGGGGACGACAAGTTTGCAGGGATTTGGGGAGAGAGCGGGGGCAGGGGAATGAGTTGGACAGATCTTTTCTATGAAGACAACAGCATAGAACGCTACAGTCAAGATTGGCACGTTGCGGGGAGTGGGCGGGGTGGAAGTTCCTTTAAGGTCTTGAACCGCCATTAAGTGATACTAATTAGTTTTGGACTGTGGTTACCTGAGATCCGTTGTAGCCTCGGGGAACGGTGAAGAGTACAGATAGAGCGAGCATCTCTATTCATTTTGAAACCTCTTTATGTTATTTCTAAATGTGTTGACCAATTAAATCCGTGACGATTACCCTATTGGAATCAAAGCTCCAGGGCTCGAACACTTTATATTTAACACATGGGACATTCCCCACTTTACGTCCGTCTGTTCTGTCTGTCTGTCTGTCTGTCTGTCTGTCTGTCTGTCTGTCTGTCCTGTCTGTCTGTCTGTCTGTCTGTCTGTCTGTCTGTCTGTCTGTCTGTCTGTCTGTCTGTCTGTCTGTCTGTCTGTCTGTCTGTCTATATAATACATATATATAGTGTTTGAGTGCTAATTATTTTTTTCTCTCTCTTATTTAAGAGTCTTTTAAGAATTGAAGAGGTTGTAAAAAGTCTTTTGTCACCAAATGATGATGTCTTGGTGCTTGTTACTCCTGGCAAAAAAATGTGTGGCCATATATATAACTGCCAACCCTAAAACAGGCATTTTAATTAGATTTAATAAATGGACTATGGCTGGTGATTAAACAGAAGGATGACTTTCCATGTGTTAAATGATATTCATCGCTCGTTTTAGAGGGGGATGGGGTGGGGGTGGGGGGAGGGGGTTAGAAAAACCACAGTAGAATTGGTAGCTTTCGATACACGTGGAGCCCGAGGATTTACTTTTCAGTTTACAAGTCTGGCTATAACATTCAGGATCATTTAGAATAATTATCGCGGCAGGCGAGGAGAATGATGATTCCTTGGGAAGAGAGGTGGCACTTCTATTGCGGTGTTAGGTCCAGAGAAATTGTGGAGCTCCTGTAGCTCAGCGGTTTAGAGCAGTGGCCTTACAAGCATGTTTCAAATCCAGCCAGGTCAGGGCGAAACCTTAGGCAAGTTTCCTTACTCCACACACACACACACACACACACACACACACACACACACACACCACACACACACACACACTCACAACACACACAGTCTAATAATAATCTGTCCAAAACAAACCCATAATAAATCGGATCATTTTCAATCCACGACTGTTTGTGGGGACAATTGGGCTGCCGAGCGTTCCGCCCACCAAATACACAGTCAATTCACTTTACAGTATATTCTGTGAGGCGCTTTGAGACGTCGATAAGGTGTGAAAAGCCGCTATATCAAATGCAAGGATTATTAATATTATTATTATTTATTATTATAATTATTATCTTATTAATAATAATCCTTGCATTTGATATAGCGTCTTATCACATCGTTGAGACGTTTCAAATTTTTTCTTGTCAGGGGTTTTCTTTTTAATAATAATAATAATCACATATAATGTTTGTTATTGCCTATTCCTTTCTCTTTTTAAAAAAAAAATGTACTGTTGAGAACCGAAGGCACCAAGTGGGAGAAATTCGTCTGATCCATGCTTAATTTATGCTGCGTTTTAGTGAATCCAAAAACTTGGCACATGACCAAATTCAGGCTTAACGTTTTTAGTTGAAAAAAATTCATGGGAAAAATCATTTAAAAAAAAAACTGAGGCAGCATTTAAGAATATGTTAAATTCTGGGCTTTCTAGAAGGTTACATAAAAGGACATTAATCTAGTGGAGATTTGAGGGTGGCTGGATTTTCCCCCAGTGTTACTTTACGTAGAAATATCGTCTATTCCAAAGCGATCTGTTCTGGCTTTTTGCTCCGATCTTTGGCATGTCTCCTGCGCTCTCTGTTTCTGTTCCGTCGCTGCGCCCCAAGACGCTGGAACGCTCTGCGTCTATCCCTCCCCTCCTCCTTCTTCAGGTCGCGCCAGCCTGTGAAGACCTTCCTTTTCGCCTTTGCCTACACCGGTCACTTCACCCACTTTCCTCCCCAGCTCGTCACTTCACTGCCGAGCGCTCGGGGGCGCTAACTTGCATCGGAAACGCAAGCCGTTGGTCGTTGCTTTTATTTATCATTTGTTTTTTCTCGCGTGTTCTGCCGATCGATGATGATTCACGACTGACTTTCATGAGTCTTTTTTTTGTTAAAAATCTCTTCTTTTTTGGCCTTCCTTCCTTCCCTGTGTTTTCTCTCTCTCTCTCTCTCCTCTCTCTGACTCTCTCCAAAGTCTAATTGCGAGACATTTCTCAACAGATTAAAATATGCAGTGCATTTGATGTTTAATGAGGTGTGAGTTTATTTTTCCAGCAAAGGTCAGTATTGATTCACCATTCCATATGAGAATATATTACAATGACACCGTCTGATCAGAATTGCAGATTTTAACCATGGGGGGTGGGGGGGGGGTGGGGGGGGGGGTGAATGCAGTTTCATATTTTTTACACAAGAGAGAACATCAGGTCTTTATTAATGGAATCTGGAAAAGCTCATTTGCAAAACACTCGCGGGCACTGAAAGACAGTGGCTCTCAGAGCAGTGAGCAGAGTTCCAATTTAAACAGGTCACACCTGTGAAGACGTAAAAGAAACAGAAGATCCTTTTCAATATTCATACTGCGTGGTTCTCCCCCCACCCCACCCCCTCACCCCCTCCAACTAGGGCTGGTATGCTACTAACACATTTTGGAATAGTGTAGGTTAAACTGATTGCCTGATAACAACAACAACAACAACAACAAAATTACACTTATAAAGCGCCTTTCACGTCAGGAGGACGTCCCAAGGCGCTGCACAGGAGGCGTGTGACCCGAGCTGGGAGGAGAGTGTTTGGGAAGGGGTGAGATACGAAGGGGAGGTCGAAAAATTCGGGGTGGAACAAAAGGCACGATCGAAGAGGAAAGTCTTCAAACCGGCCTTGAAAGAGGAAAGGGAAGAAACGAGACGGAGGGATTGGGGGATGGAATTCCATAGGGTCGGAGCAGAAAAACTGAAGGCCCGGCCTCCGATGGTGGGGCGGTTCGGGCGGGGGGCTTGGAGCAGGACAAGTCCTGCTGAACGGAGGGTCCGGGTGGGCTTGTAGGGGGAGAGTAAATTGGTTAAATAGGGCGGGGCAAGGCCGTGTAAGGCCTTGAAGGTGAGGACGAGGATCTGGAACTCGATCCTCTGGAGGATGGGGAGCCAGAACTGACCACGGGGGGAGGTGGGGAGGGGGGAGGGAGAGAGTTGGGAGGGCGACAGAAGTCACGATCGAAAAGGAGGGTCTCGAGACCGGCCTTGAAGAGGGCAAGCGAGGAAGCGAGGTGAAGAGGGCAAGCGAGGAAGCGAGGTGAAGAGGGCAAGCGAGGAAGCGAGGTGAAGAGGGCAAGCGAGGAAGCGAGGTGAAGGGACTGTGGGATGGAGTTTGAGAGTGTTGGGGGCAGAGAGAGAGAGAGAGAGAGGCTGAAAGCCCCGGCCGCCGATTGTCGGGCAGGTCGGGGCGGGAGACATGGAGCAGGCTGGAGCCCCCTGAACGGAGGGGGAGGGCAGGCAGGACATCAAATCCAAAGATTATTATTATTATTATAATAATATATCACTGTGCCATATCATTTGAATGCAAGTCAGGAGGCTATTTGTTCCGGTTGCCGGAAGGAGTGGCTAGTTACAGCGTGTTATTAAATTGTTATTAAGGGACGCAGTAAATAACCTGCAAAATTTGATCCCAATGTCTCCCTTTTTTGAAACCTGACTGTTCGGTCACGGGCAGTCATCGAGGCAACTAACTCCCTGCTGCCAGTTACTCTGCGAAACTCCAAATTGCTTTCAAGTTAAACGAGTCACTCGCACTAACTTTGTCCTGTGAACTGAGATGCACTGACCTTGGTATATTGAGTGGCTCTGATCGCCCATCCACAGCACTGTGTACGTTGCTGGAATGATCAGCTCTCCGGAAATCAACCCACACGTCTCACTGAATAACGTTTTCAGCAATGAACTCGGAAACGCACGGCGTCTTGATCTGGATTAAGGCACGGATGAGTCCGATGAGTGGATGCTACTGTTATTAAGATGAACTTCATAATAATAATAATCATAAATAATAATAATAATAATAATCCTTGCATTTGATATAGCGCTTTTCACATCTTATCGACGTCTCAAAGCGCTTCACGGAATTGAATGTAAAGTGAATTGACTGTATATTTCTCGGGCGAAATGCGGCAGCCAATTGCGCACAGCGGTGTCGTGGATTGAATTTTTTTTATTATTGTGGAGTTTTTTTTTAGAGGAGGGATTATTATTGGGCATGTGTGTGCGTGTGTGTGCGTGTGTGCGTGTGTGTGTGTGTATGTGTGTGCGTGTGCGTGTAGAGCAAGGAAACTTGGCCCAAGGTTTCGCCCTGACCTGCCTGGATTCGAGAAACAAACAGTCAAGTTCAACTATTGTTCAAGTTCAAGAAACAGTTACTCTCGGCTCTCTCTCTCTCTCTCTCTTTTGTTCCCTCTGTCTGAAATCATCAATCGGTTTCCAGTTGCAATATTTCATCGATGGGCCTGTTGAGTAACTCACTGAGCAAGTGTCCGATTTAGAATTAATACGCCGAATTTGCAACCTACCCTATTTCAAGACATCCGCCCTGTGTGTGTGTGCTTTGTCTTTTGACAGTGACAAACAAGACAAGATCAATCTCCTTTAGGTTTGTGTTCAGCGTTAATATTAACAAGCGTTTTTTTCCTGTTTGCGTGAAAATGCAGTTCATATAAAACGACTTGTCGAGGAGCCTCGTTGGAATGGAGGAACTTTGGACATTGATTTACGCAGACTGGTGTAGAGTAAAAAAAAACTTGCCCAAGGTTTCGCCCTGATCTGCCTGGATTCGAACACGTGTCTCAACACCTGTAAGGCGAGTGGCTCTAACCACTGAGCTACACAGTGGCTCCGCATCCCAAACAAGGCAGTTCATTGCCTTCAGAGTAAGGTATTAAAAAGTGCAACTGTCTGGTCTGTCTGTCTGTCTGTCTGTCTGTCTATTCGAGTGTTAGCAATTACTGCAGAAAGTGCAACAACCCTGATGGGAGTTTGAGAGAATGAGATTAATTATTATTACGTCTTCGCACTACACAACAGGTTTCCCCAGAGCTGAATGTCACTCGGCGATCCTCATAGATACGCCAAGGCAGAGCACGCAGGAGAGTGATATTAACATCCCCCTCCATTCCCCCCCCCCCTCCCCCCCCCACCCCCACCCCCCACCCCTCCCAGAGGCTAATCAATACCTTAAACATTACCAACATTTCCCCAGCGGAAGGTTGTGGCAAAAACATTTGTTTTAACGTGTGAGAGAAAGAGAGAGAGAGAGAGAGAGGTCAGTCTTGTTTCGGATTGTGTGTGTGTGTGTGTGTGTTTTTAGATGAAACAATGCACTTTCTTTGTGCAATGTATTATGCTATGAAAGCCCTTTCCCATCTATCATCCAGTCAGGTAAACCATGCAGTGACCCCAGGGGTGGCTGCTAGTTCTTGTATAGAGTGGTTAATTTCCGTGAGCCTTTACTTTGTGCGTGGCTGGGTGTCTTTTGTGTGCGTGTGTGAGTGCGTGTGTGTGTGTGTGGATGTGAATGGTTCTTTCTCTTAGGAGCAGCCATCGGGAGACGTGTAAAAGGGCCTGATTTATAATTCTAGGAGAAGGTTTAACTTGTGTTTCATTCTCGAGGCCATTCGCAGGCCTTGCCCCCCGCCTATCTCTCCCACCTGCTGTCTCTCGATCAGCCTGCCCGTGCCTTCTAACTGCCCTCCTAACTCTCCCCACCCTTCTCCTACTCTCCTTCCCCCTACCCTGACCCCTCCCTACCCTGCTCGGATCCCGACCTAACTATTCAGTGCCTCGCGACGTCCTCCCCGAGCGTGAAAAGCGCTCTCTAAATTTCGTTGTTGTCGTCGTTGTGGTTGTTGTGTTCCGCAAAGTTCATTTTCGATCCTCCAGATCATTCCCACCTGACCAGCGAAGGCACGATCAAACCTGGTCAGGAACAGAAACTTCAACGACAATATTTGCCGCAGCGAAATTCCACCTGGGTGAAGATTTCGTGGAGCTCCTGTAGGCTCAGGGGTTAGAGCACTTCTCTTACCAAGCGTGAGAGACCCGTGTTTCGAAGTTTCCTTCCTTCCTCCACACTCACACACACACACACACTCACACACACACACACACACACACACACACACACACACACACACACACACACACTCACACACACACACACTCACACACACACACTCACACACACGCACGCACCGGCACTCACCACGCACGCACGCCTGATAATAATACGTTCCCCCCCCCAAAAAAAAAAAAATCTATAAAATAAATTAGTCATTTCAACCCACGGCTGTGTGTGGGGGACGCTGCTGTGTGCAATTGGCTGCCACGTTTCGCCCACGTATATACAGTCCAGTCACTTTACAGTGTATCCCGTGAAGCGCTTTGAGACACAGTCTAGGAAGACGTGAAAAGAGCTATATATTATTATTATTATTACTGAAAATGACCTGGTTACAGAAATTCTTCATCAGGTTTAGCTGTTATGCTGTTCACGCGAAGCTTAGTTCGTTGGGAGGAGCGAGGATTTTTTTTTTACTGAGCTCAGCATATAACCTCCCCCCCCCCCCCCCCCCCCCCCCAGAGACCTCGCTCAGTGCAGAATAATAATCCCCGCATTACAGAGCAAACAAGAACGAGAATCCACTCTTAATATTAATACCCATGTCATATTTTCTGATGGGAAAACACCTTCCTTTCCCCAGGGAGATGACAGATACATTCGCAGCCGTCTGCGCACTCGTAGGTTCAGGGAGATCATCCGCAAGCTCTCCCCAGACATCGAGATGTGGAAGACAGGGCACACTTTCTCCCCAAATGGACCGTGAAAGCAAACGTAACAATACCAGCAATTAATAACATTAATACATGATACTTCTTGCATTTGATCTGGGGCCTCATCATGTCCTTGGGCGGTCTCGACACGGCTTCTCAGAATATGGAGTTCCTGTGGCTCAGTGGTTAGAGCGCTTGTCTTGCAAGCTGGGGAGACCTGTGTTCGAATCCAGGCAGGTCAGGGCGAAACCTCGGGCGAGTTTCCTTACTCCACACACACACACGCCTGATAATAATCCCTCCAAAAAAAAAAACCCCCCACACAATAATAAAATGGGTCATTTCAATCCACGACTGTTCGTGTGGGGGACGTGTCGTTTGATTATTCTGCGCTTGGGGGAAAGTACTGTTCGTCGTACGTACTTTACGTTTGCAGGCAATAACGTGTACGAGTCGGGAGCAATGTGTGTGTGTTCGAGGGATGAAGCAATTTTGCTTGATCCGATTCCTGCTGTTTGGTTGAGCTGAAAACGACAGCCGTGTGCTCTCACATGAAAAAAGGCTTGTTTTTCTCCCCCACCCCCTTTCCTCCGCTTGTTTATTTTGCACCGTTTAGGATTCAGTGCGTTTTGCTCCCCGCGGCTTGCAAACACATCGCTCGTCACATAGTCGGGGATATGGAATATTTTTTCACGCAGGGCAACCCGGCTTTTATGTGCAGCGACACTCCAACGATAACAACAACAAAAGTGACATTGCTGGAGCACCTATCACGTCGGGAGTTTCTGCAGCAAACTCGAGTCAAGTCCGTAACTTAACAGCGGAGTCCCACAGAGCAGTGTTGAACACGCGCTCGCCTGGCAAGCTACAAAGGCCAGGTTACAATTCCCAGCTGAGGTGGAATCTCAGGCAAGTTTCCTTCTTCCACTCTGTTCCCCTGACTGTAACCGGGATGCCGTGTGTCGGTCGGATGGCGTTTCGCTTTCCGTGGGCGATAAATGAATACCCCCTTCAAAATAAATGATAAATAATTCGGACGCTTAATCCACCGTTGTTTGCGCGACGCTGCCGTGCGTAATCGGCTGCCGTGTTCGGCCCATAAAAATACACAGTCAATTCACTTTGCATTTGCGGTATATTTCTGCGAAGCGCTTTGAGACGCCTCAACGACGCGATAAACGCGAGGAAGATTATTATTATTATAAAACAGTGGTTCGGTTGGTGGGTGGTGGGTGGTGGGTGGTGGTTGGTGGAGGAGAGGGGAGGGGGGGGGGGGAGAAGAGGAGGGGGAGAATGGCTTTCTCAGCAAAAACAGAAACAGAAAAAGAGTCACTGTCCAAGCTGAATATAGTTGACCCCCGTCCACACACTCCAAGGCAGCTTCAAGGTCGCGGAATCCGCCTGACCGTAATGCCGGGCGCGATGGGAAGGCGATTCGGAATGAATTTGCGCCGAATCATTACACGATACGATAATGAATCATTAGATCATATTATCAATGCCAAGGATTCTTCTTCTTCTTCTACTTCTTGATATTATTAACATTCGCAATTGTTGCCTCGGAAACAACTCCACCCAATTGTGATATTTTGAATCATAACACAATTATCGTTGTCCCCCTAAATGTATTGAAAAAGTGGCAGCAGATTTAAGCGAAAAGTTTTCTAATTTATACCATCTCTGATCTATCTTCAGGTAAATAAAACCTGGCACAGAAACCGCAGAAGTCATTTAGTTTGGCAATTGAAATTCAAAGAGGCTCCTTTGTGGTAAGACTATTAAAAGCTTTTTATTTTGTGTGTGTGTGTGTGTGTGTGCGCGCGAGAGAGAGGTTTATGAGACGATCATTTATCTTTAAATTCAGAGGTTTATCAATGATGAAAATTAATGTTGAAACTCGTAAAATCAATATTCATAGGATTAAGGGACTGTGAAATTAAAAGCTTTTATGGCAGGAAACAGGATTGGGTGTTGTTTTTTTTCTCCTTTTAAGCCCGACGTGGAGGTGAAAAGAGTAAATATTTTTATGGATGCGCTCCATGTATGATAATCGGGAAATTTCATTGATACTTTCACCCAGCGCTCCCTTATTTCTGCCACTACGCCTCAAAACTCTGCAACACCCTTCCTCTAACCCTCCGCCTTGCTTCCCCTTCCTTCCCCATCTTCCCCAGGTGTGGTGGAGGGGTGGGGGGGGGGGGGGGGTGGAGGGGGGGGCGCTGGGTAAATGCAAGTTGTTGTTGTTGTAGCAAGTAATTTGTGGCAGTAAATGTGTAACTGTCAGAGCGTTCACTTCCATTAGATATCTTTTCCTGGAAACCTTTTTCTGCGTTCAAGCTAGAATTTGTACGACAGTGTGTATGTGTGTGTTTTGCGCTGGAAAATGAACCAGGGGTTACTGTGATGACGCATTTTCTCCAATTCTGTCTGTCTGTCTGTCTGTCTGTCTGTCTGTCTGTCTGTCTGTCTGTCTGTCTGTGCGTGTGGGATTGCGAAGTTATCACAGCCAACTTCGCGACAGCCTGCGCGCAATTTACGAAATGGATACCGTCTAAACCCAACAAGCCTGAGCGAGGTCTCTCTGTGTGCACATCATTCCCCAAGACGCTGCCACAGGAATGCTGTCCCCGACCTCAGATCTCCCATCAAACACATTGTATGTGATAGAGATTCTGATTGCTGAGCAGCTTGTTAGGCACTAGCTCCTCTCCCCGCCCTCCCCGCGCGTTCTTTAACCCGCGAAAACGCAATGTTGCTTCGATCCAATCTTTATCGCAATTTTGCGATTCAGTTTCTTTCCAATCCCTTTTTCAATTTCAATCTCTCTTTCCAATCCCTTTTTCAATTTCAATCTCTCTCTCTCTCTCTCTCTCCAGCTCTCCCAAGTCATTCTGCCCAGAATTCCTTATGTCCCATACCTAATTACCACCTATGTTGTTAAAGTTAATATGCAACACACACACTCCCCCCCCCACCCCCCACTTCCCCAAGAGAGGGGGGGGGGGGGGGGAGAGGCAAACCAAATTGGCTTCATCCCTCATTGTTCTCATGTATCCTCACCCCCACCCCATCCCATCCTGCAGCTCAGTGGTGAGAGAGCTCGACTTACGTCAATGGTGGGGGTGGGGTGAGGGGGTGGGGGGGTGGGGAGGGGTGAGTGGGGGAGAGGGGGAGAGGGGTCTGGGGGTTAGGAAGGATATTAAAATTCAGATTTTGAAGTGAGTAAATAATTCAATGAACGAAAGAGAAGATTGAGCTCCATTTTGTGTCAGCGCAGCAACTCGACCAATTTGCATGGCATCATTCAGCTCATAAATATGCATGGCTCTGATTAAATTTAGAGACGTGTTTCTTATTGCTCTACTTTACTCTCGACATGAACAGTGTACCCTGATAGCACCAGGTAAAGCCTTCACCAATTCACAAGCTGATCCAGTTATTTTTTTGCCCCCCCCCCCCTCCTCACCCACCACCAATGTAATCTCTCGAGCAGTGAGCTGATTGCTTTTCAGGCAAATTAAAAACAAATGCCAAGTTCCCTGAACACCGAAGTGAGGAGGATTGTTATTTGAATAGAATCCTCACGTAGTGTATACAGGGTGGGGGGGGGGGGCGGGGGGGGGGGGGCGAGGGGAGGGGAGGGGAGGCAGCCGTGTCGTTTCTCTCCGCTTGCCGTTCCTTGACGCAAAAAGCACATCCCCCAAAACCCCCCAGTAATCCACCAGTGACCTGCCTCGCCGAAAACCGACACGCAAACACTTTGCGCGATACGTGTGGTTAGAATCCAGGCTGGTCAGGTCAGGGCGAAACCTTGGGCAAGTTTCCTTACCTCACACACACACACACACACACACCTAATAATAAACCACGAAAAAACCCCACAATAATAAAATTGGTCATTTCAATCCACGACTGTGTGTGGGGGACGCTGCTGTGCGCAAATTGGCTGCAGCGTTTCGCCCACAACTATATACAGCCAATTCATTTCACAGTATATTCTGTGGAGCGCTTTGAGATGTTCAGAAGACGTGGAAAGCGCTATATCAAATGCAAGGATGCAAGGATTATTATTATAGTATGATGTATCTCAGTTAACACTAGCTTTGCTGTGTGCAGTCACCAAGGTTATCTTTGATAATATAATGCCTGCTCCCTTGAGTGAGTGAGTGAGTGAGTGAGTGAGCGAGCGAGTGAGTGAGTGAGTGAGTGAGTGAGTGAGTGAGCGAGCGAGCGAGCGAGCCAGTGCCTATGGACGGGAAGGATTGACGAAAAAATAACCATGCGTGTGAAAGAAAACACTCACTCAACTCCACGTAGGAAAAATTTCATCTCCCTAATGTAAACTGTTAAAGTACTTCACACCTAAGCAGTGTCAAAAGTTGAGCCCTAAAGCTGTGAGTCACTCAGCCCCACTTGAGCTACAGAGGTAGAGAGCGAGAGAGAGAGAGAGAGGGAGACAGAGACAGCTAACACTCAGCATCGGGGCTAAGTGAAGGAATGCTAAATGTACGACACAGACGTGTTTGATCTCTGGGGAGTGAAAACCTGACATTAGCCGGGTCAGCATACGTGAACTGTGTCTTTCAGAGGAGACTGTGCCATTACTGGCGGCTAACAAGGAGAGGTGGAGGGGGTGGGGGAAGGGAGAATGAATTAATTGAAAAATTCAAGTATAAAAATCTTTGAGGTCTGATTGAATAGCAATAAAGGAGTTCACAGAGCTTTGTGAGAGGGGGGAGCGAAACTGGCGGGCGTGATCTTTGGGTCTTATCATTTAATTAGTCAATATATCCTAAATTTTGTACGGCAATTTCTTTCTGCGCGCTTCTGTTTCTGCCGAGTTTCACATTCTGTATCCTAATGTGTGAAACTGGGCTGCTTTAATTCTGTGCATTTTTTTAAAAAAATACACACACACACACACACACACACACACGAGTTAGGAAGTCAAATAGTCCCTTCACACTTTCACTCTTTGATCCCAGTTCACAGTCACTCAACTTTAATAATAATAATCATTGTCCTTGCGGTTGAGATAGCGGCTCATCACGTCTCCGAGACGTCTCAAAGCGCTTCACAGAACATACCGCAAAGTGAGTTGACTACACATTTTGTGGGAGAAACACGGCAGCCAATTGCGCACAGCGGTGTCCCCCACAAACAGTCGTGGATCGAAATGACCGAATTATTGTTAGTCATTTTTTTTTAAAAAAAGGGATTATCACCCCCACCCCTCCCCCACTCCCCCCGAAAATCCGGCTAACAATTGGATTCCTGCTTCCCGTGAGGTAAACGGAGGCCGATGGAACAAGGAAACTTGCCTAACCTTGCGCCCTCCCCCGGGAATCGAACCCAGGTCGCCTCGACTCGCGAGCTGCGGGCTCTCACCGCGAAACCAACAGGATTCCACCGTAAAAAAAAATCCCACGACGAGCTTCGGGACGTTCGGACGGAGCAATAAAACGCCTCATCAAATGCGAGCACTGTACTGTACCACAGTATTGTTATTGATGCTGAGCAGATGGCGTTGATCCAATGCTATTTGTTTGTTGACTCGATGCTAAAACTCTTGTGTGTGTGTGCGGCAGGATTGGTTGGCTGTTGATTTCGATCCCGAGCCTCGTTCCCAGCAGATGGTTTCAGGATTGAGAATTGGTGCATTGGCTGCAAAGTCAATGCAACGTGGGTTCTGCGGCAGCCGGCTGATTTTACAACGTTAAGCGTCAAAAAGTTCTCGCGCGCTTGGTTTGCACCTGTCTTCAGCTCGACCTTAATCTCAAGGAAGTACGGCTCCGAAGATATTTCTGGGGGGGGGGGGTCGGGCAAAAACACACGAGAAGATCATTTATTGAACTAACCTGCTCTGTATCTCTGTGTTTGCGTGTATGTGTGTGTTTGTGTGTGACACACACGCACGCGCACACACACACACACACACACACACACACACACACACACACACACATACACACACTCTGTGTAAGAGCTGAACGATATGGATACATGACCATTTAAAAAAAAAGACATTTGCATTCAAGTGATTTCAATTAAACTTTCAACTCCTGCTGGACCACAGATGACTACAAAGTGGTCCAGAAACACACACACTCACACACAAGGGTCCAAAGAAGGTTTTGTGCGATTGAGCTGTATTTATTAAAATATTGATGTTTGATGCTGGGTATTTGTGCATTCAAGCATGTTGTATGCATAAAACATCATGGTGAAGTCTTTTCAATGTAATGGTAACAAGTATTTTAAACAAAATGTATATTCTGGCTGCTTCAACTCATTTAAATACCTCCTGTGCTGAACAGAATAGTAGACCTGACGCAAGTAATGTCAATACTGTATATATATATCTATATCTATGGGCCAATTGCTCTTACTTTTGTTAAACTGTCAGACAAATTCCTTCGACTCATTTTCATATGGCTGTGGTTACTGTAACATCATTGTCAAACCAACACTTACTCTCGTAGACAGATATCCATCATTCTTCTCGAGTTATTTATTCTTTCCGTCTCGGTTTTCTCGCTCGTGTCCTGTTTTATATAGTACTTTTGGGCAAATGTAATCTTTTTATCCCCAAAGTTTTCAAACTCCGTTGCCTGTAATGTATCTTCTGCTTTAGGCGCTTTTGATTTGACGATCCATTCGATCCCTCCACGGTTCCGCGCCTTCAAACTTACCTGCAAACACGCTCTTGTGAAGCGCAAACTTAACTTACTTAACGGATGGACGTACCTCATAAATCACATCAATTTTCACATCATCCCCACAGCTTAGAACCTTATCCACAGCCAGGCCTGTTTGTTACAGTAATGACTGTACTAATTACTAGCAATTAAATCAAATCCGGATTAACACCACACTCTCTTGTAATAGTCTAGAATCCTCCGCAGCATCAGGGAACAATCTTGTCTGTAACTTGGATCTGTTAGAAACATTTACAGCGGCATATGATCTTAAATGGTTCTACTCAGAGAGAGAGAGAGAAAAAAAATCCTAGCTTGGATACACTTACCCGGTTACGTGTAGGAGGTGAGAATTTATAATTGTAGCGTTGGACTTACTCTATACTACGACAGATAGTTAATGAGGCTTCCAGTGTATATTCTCTTGGTGCATGTGAAGATACTTGGAGATTCCGCACCATTTGTTTAGATTGAAGTACATCTTGTTTGACTGTTTATGCTAAGAATCTGACAAGTGTGTATTCCGTGAAGCACTTTCGCAGTGAAGTCTCAATGAAGAGATGAGGTGCTATATCGAGGCTAATAATAAGGCAAGGCTTATTATTGGTATTATTAAGGGGCAATCAGAACATCACTGTTCGGGTAGAGGCCAGACAGAAATAACTTCGCCTCGGAATTCGCGCTTGTCAAACACAAGTCTGTGTTTTAAATTTTTTTTTGTAACAAAGGCAAAATGAAAATGAATTTGCTGAGAACTTGACGTAGAAAAATAGCCTATTTAGAATGTTTTTGCCAGGGACTTGGAGTCACGCTGGTAACAAGAAAATTACAGTCGTACAGGGCTTTTCGCGTCAGGAGTACGTCCCAAAGTGTTGGTCGGCTGGTGACACTGACCAAATAAAAAGAGATTTTTCTGATAATGAGGGCATGTGAGTAATAACTAGGTTCGTCCACGCACAGGAGGAAGTCAGTGTGGTGAAGAACACACGAGTCAGGATTGTTTTTCTTCTGGATGTCCTTGTTTTTTTTTCTCTCTCTCTCTCTCTCTCTCTCTCCACAAAACCTCGCGTCTCTCCGCCCAAATAATGCCTGTCGCCAGCAGGACGAGCCAGTCCAGGCAGGAGATCTGTGCGTGACAGCTGTGCTAAATAATTGGGCATTGGGGAGACTGTTCCTATGGAGACCAAGATAAGAGATGCCATTGTCCCTCCTCTCCACAGGTTGGAGTATTCATTGTGAGCTGGATATTCCCTCCGCAGCCTGCCTTGCAACTGGCGCATCACGTTCCAACCATTTTCCATCAATTAACGTGGTATCGGGGCTTAAAAGTTTAACAGTGGATTCTGTGAAGCGCTTTGAGACGCCAGTGATGACTGTATCGAATAATAATAATGATAATAATAATCCTTGCATTTTGTACAGCGCTTTTCACGTCTTCTAGACATCTGAAAACGCTTCACAGAATATACGGTAAAGTGAATTGACTGTACTGTATATATTTGTGGGCGGAAAGTGGCAGCCAATTGCGCCCAGCAGTGTCCTCGCAAACAGTCTTGGATTGAAATCAGCAATTTTTGCGGGGAGCGACTATTATCAGGCGTGTGGAGTAAGGAAACTGGCCCAAGGTTTCGCCCTGAGCTGCCTAGATTCGAACCACAGGTCTCATGCTTGTAAGGCGAGTGATCTAACCACTGGAGCTCAGGAGCTCAGACTCAAGAGCAAAGGATGGGTTTTCTGCCGCCATCTTCCTCCTGTTGATCTATATCATCGCTGGTCTGTTATAGGAAAGGACTCAAATTGTTGTCAATGATCTTGAGGATGGTTGATCTTTCTAATCGCAAATGACTGTCTGATTGCCTCGGCCTTGTCTACAGTAGTACTTAAGAAGTGATCATTGACGAGTTAATGAACTGACATGAAATTAGAATAAAACCCCTTTCTGAGCAGCATTGGACAAGCGCAATGGTGGATACATCTCCTGCCTTGTGGTACGGGGGGAGTATCGGAACTCGTTTGCTGAATGTACTCTATCCTCACACCACAATGCCTGATAAGCAGTTCTGGTCAGCAGAGAAGGAAAGAGTTCTCAGCAAGTCTCGTTACGTAATGAAAAAGGTACATTTACTTTATCGCAATCGCCTACTTGACCTTCCTTTCCCGCTGTGTGAGAGATGTTATTGGTATAGCCAGGACTCGACCGAGACCGGGAACTCGCTGAGTAAAACATTTCATGCGTTAATTCATCTCGACTTCTAGAATGGATCAATTGACTCCAAACTGCGTCACATTTTATTGTCGCTCATTGGCATACCTTTGCATCACAAAATAGCTCTCAGGATTGAAGCCAATAAATAATTTGGCGGTAGGTGTTATTTTGACCAGATTTGTTTTTTTAATCAACGTTTTTCGCCCACAAACATACAGTCAATTCACTTTACTGTATATTCTGCGAAGCGCTTTGAGACATCTAGAACAACGGTTCTCAACCAGGGGTACATGTACGCCAGGGCATGTACAAAATGACTACCAGGGGGTACAGGTGGCAGTACATTGATTTATTGAGCTCTCTTATTTAGCGTTTTATAGCCAAATTGGAAATATAATTGTTATTCCCCTCGTTGTGTATGTCGCTAGTTATTTTGTTACACAAGAAAAGCTTGGTCATAAAATACAAGTGGAATGAGGGGGGTGGTGTGTGTCTGTGTGTGTGTGTGTGTATGTGGTTGGGTGGGGGGTACACCATAACGTTGAAAATTAACAAGGGGTACATTACTGAAAAGGGTTGAGAAAACTCTGCAAAAACAGTGTATGAATTTTGGGCCTTCAAAGCTGAACCTGAATAATAAAACCCTGGGAGAGATCAGATTCTTTTTGTCCCAAATTACGATGGCTTGTTACATTTTGAAGTGATTTTGGCCTACGGCTTTGTGACTACGTAACCCAAAGTCACACAGTGCTGTGGTCTAATTGAAGCTCACCGAGTGCTTTTAGCTCTGATGTTTTGTGGTTACAATTAGAGAATGATTAGATTTTGTTCCCTCTGTAAAGCCTGCTCAACTTCTTTGATCCTCGGTTTCAATTGAACCCTTTTCAGTATATTATCCTCTGAAACATACGGTGTGGACATTATAGATTGTAACTGTACAGTGAATAATCCTGTCATTAGCAGGAACACAAACGTAACAGCTTTTGCCTTTCGCTTGTGTGCTAAAGGGTTCTATTTATGGAGTTATTTTTTTGTTAAAAGATTCAGAAAAACAATAACTCTCATTCCAGAAACATACTGGAATGCTGTAAAAGACATCGATTTCTCTGTATCATGTCTTAGTCTAATAATAATTCCTCAAAAATAAAACCATAATAAATCGGTCATTTCAATCCTGTTCGTAGGGACGCTGCCGCGCACAAGTGGCTGCCACATTTCATCCACAAATATATACAGTCAATTCACTTTACGGTACTGTATATTCTTGTGAATCACTTTGGGACGTCTAGAAGACGTGAAAAGCGCTCTACCGAAACGCAAGGAATATTTAAAGAGGCAGTGAAGTCAGTGACCATTTGCATTCGGTGTAAGGGAGGCCTGAGGTGACTTATCGTCTCCTCACAGTTCGAAAAGAAAACATTTTAAAATTGTTTCTTAATAGGAGAGCTCCCAGTGTCAGGAACACTCTTCATGGAAGGTGAAGGCTGGAAGACTAACGGGATCACTAACTCTGGGGGAAATAAAGAATACACTCGTATGTCTTTGCCCCAGTTTCCAAAATCTCTTGTGAGCCAGCAGGATGCGTGAAAGAGATACAGTAGTTTTATTCAGTAGAACACAAACCAAATCCAAATATAAATCCTTCAATGTTGCCACACGTACACAGCCCACAGTGTAGAAGCTGCTATTGTTTTATGTCTCTAATCAGCTTTTCTTCGCCGTACCTTTTGAAAGTCAGCTGTGATTCTCTGTGCGTTTATCACGTGCAAACCCATTGCCATTAGCCGCAAATTCAAGATTCAACTAAACTCTGATTTACATTCATTTCAAAAGCACTTTTTTTTTAAAAAAGCAAACCTTGTAGCCCTTGGTATATCGTGCCAGGTGTGATTCAATGCGACGCGCTCAATGTTGATCTGTACATTCACCTGATTCGAATACTTTAGCGCACATCTTGCTTGTTACCTAGAAATGTACAGTATTTATGTACGCGTAAGGGCCGTAACCTTTCCATCCCAGCAAGCGTGCGTTATAATGGTAATAGTTTAAGTGTTGCAGAATGAGGAGGCTTGTGAATGTCCATTATTAGAGATTTACCATGAACATTCCCTGTAGGGGCTACCACTGAGAAAATACATTAAAGCTTCAGAAAAATCCCACAGAATACAGTCGACAGGAACATATAATTACTTACAGCTAGCTTAAGAATCTGCAGTGTTAATAGAGGGATTGAAGGCGTTGCTTCAGTTGAGCTGCATTGACTGAAATGAATAAAGAATCTGAGCTGGAAGCTTATCTGCAGCACACAGCACTGTACATCTGTTAATTCATTCCTCGCTTCATTTCAGATTGAGAGTTTACCACTGGGTACTTGTGCAAGGGTTATTTTCGGACTAGGCTAATCCCATGTGGTCATCGGCTCTGAAAAATCCGCCCCCCACCCCCCACTCCCCCCCCCCCAGCCCCCACCACCCACCCCTTGTTAGTAGGTCTCGAGACTGAACAGTAATGACAGTAACAGTAATAAAAAAAAAGATATATTTTTTAAACAGTTTAGAATTTGGTCACTCAATCCATAACTGTTTTTGGGGGGGCACTACTGTGCGCGATTCGCTACCAACATTTTTCTCCCCCACGAAATACACAGTCAAATCATTTACCGTACATTACTGCGAAGCGCTTTGAGACGTCTCGAAGATGTGATAAGGCACTATATCAAATGTAAGATTTCTTCTTATTATTATTATTTTTGATATAAGAGCCAGTCAGTTCCAATGGGTGAATCACCCTTTTTTTCCTGGTCGAAATTAGAGAGTATTCCGCCTGCGCTTCCTTTAGATAAAAAACCTTTCACAATCCCGGCAAAACATCATCAAAGCTCTCAGGCCGACACTCAGTACAGTACAGTACCTCCCATTTTGGTGGCAAAAATTCGAAATTCGCCAATTGTGTTCACGACCTTGGAAAGAAATGGACTTTGTACCGTTATTCAGTCCAGGATTCGAAAACCACAAAACTGCCCAATATATGCCCTGTAATTGGAATAAGAAAATTGCTAGACCTGCTAGGTTCAAACAATGAAAAGGAACCGGAATACAAAGTGTGTTGCGGGGAGGCGTTGCAGAGGACTAGTCTTGCCGTCAGTAACTGACCGGCTGCTCGGTTGGGTGTGATAAAAAAAACAATCTATCAATAGACGGGGAGCAGAGTAGAACAGCAGTTACAGAGTTACAGCGCTGGGTGGAGAAAGGCAAGATGGCCAAAGCGAGTGAGTGTCCGAACAAGGGAAGGTTCACAGAGGGCGGGAGGACGAGAAAAGCTGAGGAGGAGGATACATAAGGATGACTTCTGCCACGGCACTGCAAGGCTGAATCACTTACCCCTGCACGACTCGTGAGCATCTAACAATTGAGAGGATCCAAATTGTAATCACATATGAAAGAGCTGTATCAAATGCAAGGATTACTTATTGTAGATAGTATTTATGTACTAGGTTTCCATAACAAGTTCTCCACAATATAACAGTCGATTCACTTTCCAGTGTATTCCGTGAAGCGCTTTGAGACGTCTAGAAGACGTGAAAAGCACTATATCAAATGCAAGCATTATTATTATCTATGAAAGTCCCGAAATTAGAAAAAAAAACAGCCAAAAGAGGCCTTAAATGTCCTTTTGGGTGGGAATGAACTTTACAAAAAGGCTATTTTGTGTGTATGTATACACAAATAACGGAGTGTAACTAAATCTATAACTAGGATAACACAGAGCCAAGTTCAGAAGAGGGAAATGGGTCATTCACTCCATGTCTGTCTGTGGGATATTTCTATTCTGCCACAAATTGGCTGCGCTGCTATCCCCCTAACAAACATACACATCTCTGTGATATATAAGGTCGCATCAATCGCCGACGATTAAACAATTCGGATTGAATTATTTAAGGGTTTACTGCTTTGCACTCACACACCACAAAATCGTGGGGGTGGGGTTTGGGGGTGGGGGGATGTTAGAGTGAGTTGCGAGGGGCAAGGAGAGGAGTGGGGGAAAGAGTCCTTGCATTTGACTAGACTGTGTCTCAAAGCGCTTCACAGAATATACTGTAAAGTGAATTGACTGTATCTATGTGGGTGAAATGCAATATTACAATAATTGCAATAACTGGAATTGTAATACAGTATTAGGGCTATTAACATGGCCAGAGCTCACTGCCACTGAGATGCACTAGCGGCTTATAGAGGGGGTAGGGAGCGGAGCTGGTATCTGAAGAGTGTGAACAATTAGAGACAGCGCTGAAACTTTGACTTCACAACTTGACCTGCGTTGATCCTTCGGCGTTTGACTGACAGCGGGAATCGTAGATTAAGCACCACTGCGGTTCAGGATTGCGTCTCTCTGCGCTTCCTTTCACTTTCTTGCTTTCAAATCTGTCCAGCGCGGAAATATTTAAAATATCAGCTCGCCCATCAACCCCCCCCCCCCCCCCACTCCCCACAAACCTCCCGTCCTCAACCATCCCTCCCAACCATCCTCCCCTGCCACTACCCCCCACCCACCCGCACCCACCAAACAAACTAACACTGTGTGTCGTACATGGAAACTCAGATTTGATATATTTCCTTTCCCCTAAACCTTTGTGGCTGAACAAAGCAGCTGTCAGCTCCGAGCTGCTTCTGCCGCCACAGAACTATGCGGATGATACATGGCTCGACAATCAGTCATCCAGTCGGACTTTTGTGAGAACGTCGCTTCGCCCTGGATTTTCACTCTTGTTTTTTTTCTCTCCTTGCGTTCTTGAAAGCCGCACAATGGAACGACATCAAATTAGCATGTTGGACATGATGGGAGTAAATCGCTCGCGTGCAAAAGTGATAAACGACAACACGGAGTCTTTACCTTGTGTGTGTGTGTGTGTGTGTGTGGGGGGGGGGGGGGGGGGGGGGGGAGAAGAGTGGGGGAGTTATTGATTTCAGAGGAGGAGGAAGCCTGGGGTTCAACAGTGGTTTGGTCATTTTGGTTCATTTATAATAATAATCATAATAATAATAATAATAATAATCCTTGCATTTGATTTTGCGCTTTCCACATTTTATCCACGTCTCAAGGCGCTTCACAGAATATACTGTAAAGTGAATTGACTGTATTTTTTTTGGTGGGCGAAACGCGGCAGCCTAACGCGCAAAGCACGGCATCCCCCGCAAACAAGTCGTGGATTGAAACGACCGATTTTATTTTAACGAGAAGCAAATCGCGCCGTGAGAGCGGCAAGGAGCCCAAATGTACCAACTCTTCTTAAAACTGTCCTTTGCACGACAACAAGAAGCATCTCTTTTGCTAGCAGTGTTAGCACCAACAGTGGAGCCTAAATTATTCATGTTGCCATTAACACGGCCCCCCTTTTCTTCTCGAATGGAAAGGGACCCAGAAGACCCAGCCAAGAATTGGACTTGGACAGAAAACATCAGGAAGCCTGGGGGACGGTTCAGGTGTTTCAACAACAACAAAGCTCCAATAATTGGCTACTTTAGCTGCCGCATTCATTATTTAAGTTTAGCCACTGGTTTACAGCAGGCGTTCAAGAAATCTTCTTATAAGTTCCCTGAGTAACTCACTGAATTGCTTGGTATTCTATTAATAATAAGAAGAATCCTTGCATTTCACATCTTTTCACATCTTATCGAAGTCTCAAAGCGCTTCAGAGAATGTACTGTAAAGTGAATTGATTGTACATTTGTGGGCAATTTTTTTTGTTGTAATCACAAAGTTAACAGGCTGTTCAAGATCATTACTGTTCAATGTATTGATATGATTTATAAAATGATAGTCAGTTAACCTAGTAACTGATTCATTTGATGAAATCCCATTTTTTATTGCACGTATTTCCACCCCCAAAAAAACGCGTTAGACTTAAAAGAAAAGTTAAACCTTGATGTAGCGCTTTTCACTTCTCATCAACGTCTCAAAGCACTTCACAGAACATACTGTCGAGTGAATTGACTGTATATTTGCGGGCGAAAATATGTGGTTTAATGGCTGAGAAGAGGAAGAGCCAAATGGTCCAGTCTAACCAAGCAACGTCAGAAAATCACCCAATACCACCACTCGATATCGGATCAAAGTATTTATCATATTTCACTTGGAATACTCTCCTGCCGTCTGTTAATTGGAACAATGTTTTGCAACTCAACAGTTGTGGATAGGCTCAGTGCTTTGGTGTGGATCTAGGTTCATCCATAATTCACACGTATTTCATGATGCATGTTATTATACTCTCAGGTGTGCTGTATTAAACACTGCATGATCTCACTTTAATTAAACCTTAGATTGTTAATTGGTGTTGCCAAAATACAAACATGGTTGAATGCTTGATTGTGATTAAAACGGGGGCGGGCTGAGGGAGGGGTGGGGGTGGGTGGTGGGGGGGAGTGTGGGCTGGGGCGGTGAGGGGAGAGGGGGTGGGGAAGAAAAAAAAGTCATTAGAAACGTTATAAACAGGTTAGATATAGTGAATCCAATTAGATTTCAGTCACAGAAATTATTATGATGAATGTGTGAGAAGCAATGGATCTGATTTGTCCTTGTGTTTTTATAATAATAATAATAATAATTCTTGCATTTGATATAGCGCTTTCCACATCTTATCAACGTCCCAAAGCGCTTCACAGAATATACTGTAAAGTGAATTGACTGTATATATTTGTGGGCGAATCGCGGCAGCCAATTGCGCACAGCAGCGTCCCACACACAGTCGTGGATTGAAATGAAACTTATCAACAAGCCATAATATAGTGCAACTTCGAAAATATATACAGTTATATCTCCTGCAAGCTCTTCTCTGGCAACCGTGCGCAAAGCGTTTTCTAATAAGCAATATATATTATCAAGTGGGATTTCTGTGTGATTACACAAGCTTTATTTAAACCCTCATAGATTCCTTCAAATGTTCTGTTCAATCTCATCAATACACACTATGAACAGGTTGGAGGACTGTTGCAGACTGCTCGATGGAAGTGCAAGCTACGACAACAACAACAACAACATCACGTTTGTGGAGTGACTTTCACGGTCGGGAGGACGTCCCAAGGCGCTGGGAAGCGAGGAATGAGAGGGAGACACTGAACTCCACTTATCTTGCACTGCTGCTGTCTCAGTCATTGTACCTGAGGACTGGGAGTGTTTTAAGGACCAACAAAGAAAAACCCAAAAGCTCATTAAGAGTGAGAAAATGAATTGTGAGGGGAAGCCAGCTGGGAACATTAAATCAGATTGTAAGAGTTTTTATAAATACATTGAAAGGAATAGGCTAGCAGAAGTAAATGTGGGTCCATTACAGGCAGAGACAGGAGGAATTATAATGGAGGATACGATATAGCAGAGTCCCTAAATAAATACAGTAAAAGCCCGTTTATCCGGCACCTGATCAACCGTAACTTCTGTATAACCGGCATCGCAAAAAAAAGGTCCGCATTCGATTAACCGGAATTTATCTGGAAAAATGCATTGAATTAAAATGTTTTTTGGGGGAGCGTTTTCGGCCGAATATCCGGCACGTGCTTTAACCGGCATTAGCCAGGTCCCGAGGGTGCTGGATAAACAGGCTTTTACTGTGCTTAAAAATGAATCGACTGTATATTTGCCTTACAAGCATGAGAACACACACACACGCGCCTAATAATAAACCGTCCAAAAAAACACACAATAATAAAAATTGGTCATTTTCAACCCACGACTGTTTGTGTGGGGGACGCTGCTGTGTGCAATCGGCTGCCGCGTTTCGCCCACAAACATACAGTCAATTCACTTTACAGTATATTCTGTGAAGCGCTTTGAGACGGCGATAAGATGTGACAAGCGCCGTGATGTCAAATGCAAGGATTATTATTATTATTATAATTCCCTGCACGGTCGCTGTAGAGTCAGATGCTCGGAGAATAAATACATCGGCTTCGACTGATGACTCCATCCTTAGTAACCCTGCCACATTACTTCTGCGGAGTGAATGTGGGAGGAAAATAAACTGAATCACCGCGGGGAAAGCGATCCTAATTCTATACGCGCTGCTTTACCAACATAATTGCTCGGTACATCACTGTGTTAGAAGAGCAGCCTCCCGTGGACCTTGCAGTCAACCTTTGGGGCTTTTTTTTTGCTGGTTTGTAATCGGGCCACAAGTTAATCTTCTCTTCACGTTGCGCATGGGCTGCTCGGCAGCTCCAATGTAACAGTAGGCTGTACGTACATTATTAATGTCAAGGCTTAGGTATGTTACTAGCTATCATTTTCGCGCCGCGGCTATTTGCATTAATGCAATCAAAAAGCACAACAGCGCGAGTTCAAAGGGGGTTCCGTTCGCTATCCTTCTTGTTGTGTTCCTGAAGCGTTCAGTTTGAACCCTGGTCGTTTAGGGAATTCCCTGAACTCCGATCTATTTATTGTGTGTGAGTGTGTGTGTATGTGTGTGGGTAGTTGAAACTCTGAGACAATTACATGAATCGACGAAAGAAAATGCTAAGAGGCGACAAACCCATGTGGATGTTATTGTAGTGAGGATAAACATTCTTCCTCTTCACTAGGAGTCCTGCAGCTCAGCAGTTAGAGCGCTCGCCTTACAAGCGTGTAGAGCTGTGTTCGAATCCAGGCGGGTCAGGGCAAAACCTTGGGCAAGTCTCCTCACTCCTCTCACACACACGCGCCGAATAATAATAATCCCTCCGAAAAACCCACTAATAATTAAATTGGTCATTTCAATCCATGACTGTTTGTGCGCCATCGGCTGCCGCGTTTCGCCCACAAATGTCCAGTCAATTCACTTTACAGTGCATTCTGTGAAGCGCTTCGAGACGTGAAAAGAAGACGTGAAAAGCGCAACATCAAATGCAAGGATTATTATTATTATTTTATTACCACCAACTGAGCCAGACTGACACACAAACTGAACTGCGGGCAATGGCTGCACACAAAAGGTTGAAAATGTCTACTGTGTAAATGCCCCTTCTTCTCATTTACTTGTAACCTGGGTTCACTTGTCCATTACTGTACAGTCACCTGCAAACGTATCATGTACGAACTGCGCTGTAACTCGAATTCAGTGTAAATGCATTGGCGCATATTCCTTCTTCGTACAAAGATATTAATGATTAACTCTCTCCCGCTTGCATTCGGGGCTCGAGCGAGTTTTCTGTTTGAAGCTAGGCCTGGGGAAGAACACACACTGGGAAAGGAAAAGATTGAGGCATAATAATACTAATAATAATACTGTAATAATAATAAACCTTGCATTTGATATAGCTACTTTTCACATCTTATCCACGTCCCAAAGCGCTTCACGGAATATACTGTAAAGTGAATTGACTGTATATATTTGTGGGCGAAACGCGGCAGCCAATTGCGCACGGCAGCGTCCCCCACACACAGTCGTGGATTGAAAATGACCAATTTTTATCATTGTGGTTTGTTTTTGGACGGATTATTATGAGGCGCATGTGTGTGTGTGTGTGTGTGTGTGTGTGTGTGTGTGGAGTAAGGAAACTTGCCCAAGGTTTGGCCCTGATCTGCCTGGATTTGAACACAGGTCTCACGCTTGTAAAGCGAGCGCTCTAACCACTGAGCTACGGGAGCTCCACATTTTAAGGGCTGGCTGTATTAGGAGCTATCGTAACATTATTAGCAGTTTTAGGCTGTTTGAACTGATCATCCAGAGCGGAGCTCTATCAGAACACGGCAGTTTGTCTTGGCTTACAAAAGAGGCGAGGAAAATGAGGAGCATTTTAAGAATCAGACAGGTGTCGAGAAAGATAAAGACAGTTATAGGAACAAAGATAATAAAGAGATTGTAAGGGAGCAGAGACTGAAAGGGCCTTGAAGGACTGAGTCAGTAACATATAATACGGTAGAAAAGCAGCTAAAAGTGATGTATATATATCTATAAAACTAAACCCTTGGTAGCAGATGATGGCATGTTACACTGCAAAATTGCCCTCGGAGTAACTGACTGCACATTTCGGGCGAAACGGTAGATTGTAAGTGTGAGCTTTTTTTTTTTTGTTTGCGAAAATTGCCTCCTCTAATTGTGATGACTGGGCACTTATTGCTCATCGGGTCCTTCCGCAGGGTATGCGCTCTGAGCAATCATCTCTGTTCCACGAGCCTCGGCTGCCATTAAAACCACAAAGATGCAATCTGAAATGGATTTATCTGGCAATTGCTTTAGCGCTCTGCCAGTGGCTAATGGCTGAATTTAAAATGGGCCCCACTGCAGGAATATGCGCTCGAACATATCCCAGTTAGGGTGGGGTGGGGGGGGGGGGGGGGGGGGTGGGGGTGGAAATGGGATGTAAACAGGATCTCTCTGCGTTGAGCTGGCTGTGAGGCGGTCACACCTTTTGAAGCCAAGCACTGTTGTAACATAGGAAAATATGGGTTGGATTATACATTGTGGAGCTCCTGTATCTCAGTGGTTAGAGCACTCGCCTTACAAGCGTGAGAAACCTGTGTTTCGAATCCAGGCAGGTCAGGGCAAAACCTTGGGCAAGTTTCTTTACCCCTCCCTACCCTTCCCCCCCCCCCCCCCCCACACACACACCTAAAAATAATCCGTCCTCCAAAAAAACACAATAATAAATTGGTCATTTCAATCTACAACTGTTTGTGGGGGACGCTGCTGTGCGCAATTGGCTGCCGCGTTTCGCCCACAAATATACAGTCAATTCACTTCACAGTATATTCTGTGAAGCGCTTTGAGACGTCTCGAGAAGACCTGGAAAGGCGCTATGTCAAATGCAAGGATTATTATTATTACTATTTTGTGTAAATCAAATGCAAACCATGTGTAAACCCAGGTATTTCCCTAGGGAGGAGGGGGGGGGGGGGGGGGGGGGGGGTGCGGGGGATGTGGTGGTGGGGGGTGGCGGGGGTAAAGGAAAAAAAAACAAATGAAAGGGTGAATTGTTGGTGATGGAATTTTGCGTTGACATGGACCAGCTTGGAGAGCAGCGAGAGGCAGGTAGATAGATGGATGTTTGCCTGGGAGCCGGTCGTTTATCTGCTTTCATGTCAGGTGAATATAAAGTCTCTAAAAAGGAAAGAATAAATTAATCAAATGCACGCGTGTGTGTGTGTGTGTGTGTGTGTGGAGGGGTGGTGGTGGGGGGTGGGGGGATGTTACTTTTATTTTATGGGAAATACGATGGCAGTAGCAGCAATTATTTTTAATTATGGGCTTTCTAAGCTTTCAGGCAGCATTTCAGCACCTTATGGCCTATTAAAAAGGCATGTTTTGTCTTTAAAGAAAATGCAGCAGCTGACTGTGAAAATACTTCGATTTCAGTGACTAAATTAATTTCTCTGGGACACTCAACGTGTCCGCGGTCACTGATATGAATGGAGCTCTATTAAATATTAAAATCCCATCTGTACCATCAATCAAAAGCTTTTAAAACTTTGATTCATATTAAATTAGATTGTACTTCAGTCACCAGATACATTTGTGGCGGGTTAAGGCCCCATAATAGGCTGTAAACCTCGATCAGCCCGCGGCATTTGAAGTTGAAAATTTATTGTATCAATACATTTCAAAAGATAAATCACCTTCGCAGCCTCCCAGCTATTTTCAAAGTTTCAATATTACAAAATGAAATAGCACTTTCTCTTGCTTCCATTTTTGATGGCATTACAAAAAAGTAATTTTCCACTGAAAATCCCAGGTGAGATCGAGCTTTGGAAACGTTACCATGTAGCCTAAAAGATTCATTGCTCCTGACATAATTGAATTAAAATTATCAAGATTAATTCTCCTTACTTTATTTTCAGATTTTTTTTTTCTTCTTTCTCTCTCTCCGAGCTGGATACTTGAGGCATGAACTTTTGAAGAGATTAAATTACTGGCTTTTGCTGCATATTGAATTTGTAGGAGTTTTAACCAATCTGAAGAAAATTACAGAGATACATTCCCATCAGTGCTCCAGGGGGTAATGATTCTTTTTAACACTGCTGTTTTATTCCTCAACTTAAATGGTCATCCCACAGGAGGCTTAACTGCAACTTAGTGAGTGCTCTTCCTAGCAAGCGCTCTATGCCTTATTGCCATTCTAATGAATCCAATAAAGCAAATGTGATATCCTTCGCCATATATTTTACTCCGCAACCTAATGAAATCACGTTTGCAATCTGCCATCTGGAAAACTCCCTGGATTTTGTTTTAACCAATAAGTCAAATGCAAAATGTATTCGGTTAAAAAAACAACCAAAATTCGCATTTTAAACAGCGATTTAACCACCGCTTCGGGTGTAGTTTGGCAACGTTGATCGCCGGTCGCCAAACACTTTTGCGTTTTGAAAAATATCGTGAGGTTTAAAGGCACCAAAAATGATGAAACGCAGGGAAAATGAAGGTAGGATAAGGTTAAACAAGCGATTTGCGTTATGTATTAATTCAATTATTGTGTGACTTGTGTTGATGCTTTAAAGTCCTGGCCTTAATATAGTAAAAGCCGGATATTCGGGTGGCCAGCTGCCAAAAACCCTATTAAAAAAAAGTTATTACATTTTTTTAAACATACCATATTAATAATAGACTAAATAATAACATAATATTCTATGGATGCTTACCAATAAAGCAATTAAATATCGATTACAGTCTATAAATGCAGCACACAATCACAAAACAAACCTCTACAGTGGTGGACTGTAGTGGTTTAAAGCTGTACTACCGTTTTTACCTCTTTTTCTTTCTCTCCCTCCTTCCCTCTCTCTCTCTCTTTCACACACACACACTCAGTCAGTCTGGCATCTCAATGGCTCCAAACCCAACCCCTCTCCACTCCTTTTATTTTCCATCTAAATTAATCAACTCTCTCTCTCTCTCTCTCCCCTCCTCTCTCCCACCTCTCTCTCTCCCTCCCACTCCTCTCTCTTTCTCCCCCGCCCTCTTTCCCTCTCTTTCTCCCCCTCCCACCTTTCCCTTTCTCCCCGCCCCCACGCTTTCTCTCTCCCTGCCTCTCTCTCCTTCTCCCACCCCATCCCCCACCAAACAAGTGTATAAACCCACAATACCGTCAGGCTAAACAGGCAATGTAGTATCCATCAGAGAGAAACAGGGAAAGAAAGAAAGAAAGAAAGAAAGAAAGAAAGAAAGAAAGAAAGAAAGAAAGAAAGAAAGAAAGAAAGAAAGAAAGAAAGAAAGAAAGAAAGGGGAAGAGACAGAAAGAGAGAGAGTGAGATAGATAGAGAGGAAAGAAGGAGAGGGAGAAAGAAAAAGAGAAACAGGAGAGAGAAAGAGAGTGCCCCTTTAAGACCCAAACCCAGAAGTGCACTACCGGCAGCATCCAGAACTAATTGTACTGTACTTTAAGTGCGACAATCGACTCATTAAATGCGCCACTGCGATTTTGCCGGATAAGATCCGGTTAATTGAATGGTGACCTTTTTTTTAGGTGCCGGTTATACAGAAGTTACAGTTGATCGGGTCATGGATAAACGGGCTTTTACTGTGTATATATATATATATAGCGCAAGATTCCTTGCTATTCCTTACACGCCTAATAATAATCCCTACAAAAACCACAATAATAAAATGGTAATTTCAATCAACGACTGTTTGTGGGGACGCTGCTGTATTCAAATCGGCTGCCGCGTTTCGCCCACAAACGTACAGTCAATTCACTTTACAGTATATTCTGTGAAGCGCTTTGAGACGTTGATAGGATGCGAAAAGTCCTATATCAAATGCAAGTATTATTATTGTTATATTACTGCTGTTTTTCTCATGTGCTGCCACACTTTAACTTCCCGAGTGAGGATAGGACTGAAAGAGCGCTCTGCTCTATTGTTACCCTGAGCAGTTGAAAGGGTGGAAATGCTTCCTCTATTCAAAGTCAATGATGGAAAATTTCTACCCAACTGAGTCACCCGGTGAGTTAGCTAAAAGGTTAATACAGTACGAGAGCAAAATAAAATGTCTGAATTGAAATCGTGTAGGCTGTTGTCAAGGTGTTGTGAAGCTGCAAACATTTGAGATCAGGGGAGACTATTTTCGCTGGTTTTGGTGAGTTCTCTTGCTAGAGTAAGAGACATAAGTTGGTAATTGCTAAAGAAACAAAGGCAGAGGTGAAGAGATATTTTTTTTCTACCCACGCAGGGGCTTAATGGGACACAGACAACTCTGCCTTCACAAAATTGGTGTGTGATGCAGAATCCACAGCAACAGTAAGTTTCATGCGTATAGCTCCTTTCATGTAGGGAATTATCTGCGGAGCTCAGTGGCTAGAGCACTCGTCTCGCAAGCGAGAGACCTGGGTTCAATTCCCGGCAGGTCAGGGTGAAACCTTGGGCAAGTTTCCTTACTCCACGCGCGTAATAATCATCCCTCACGAAATAATAATAAATTGGGTCATTTTCAATCCATGTATGTGGGGGACGCTGCTGTGTGCAATTGGCTGTCGCGTTTCGCCCGCAAATATACAGTCAATTCACTTTACAGTACATTCTGTGAAGCGCTTTGAGACGCCTAGAAGACTCGAAAAGCGCTGAATCAAATGCAGGGATTATTATTGATATGTTTTGAGAAGGATTTTGAAAGCAGAAAGGGAGGCTGGGATGTGGGGGTTACGGGTTAGGTGGCGATGGGGGGATTTGGTTCCAAAGAGCAAAGCACAGCAGCTAAATATACTGACCTATATAACCCTAGATTAGGGTTAAACAAGCAGAGGATGTGAAGTGGGCTGGAGTGAGCAGAGCAAGTGGAGGAGGACAGCGGGAGGTCACACTGGTGGAGTGGGTGTGATGGAGGGAGACATTTGAAAGGAAGAACAAGGGTTTTGAAATCAATCTGCTGGGGAATAGGAAGCTGGTGGAGTCCAGCAGGGGTGGGAAGATGGGCCTAACGGAAGGAAAGAACGCAGGCTGCAGAGTTCTGGATAATCTAGAGCTTTACGGAGGGTTGAGATAAGAAAATTAACGAGCCGTGTTCAAGAACTCAAGTCTGGCGAAGGCATTGTTTGAGGGTTTGGGCATCTGGATCTGGGTTTGAGGTTGAGGTTGGGACCGAGGTGAGCAAACTCGATGCGATCAGGGCCTGGGTGAAAGGCTGAAAGGAAAGATGAGGGTCCCACAAGTCACTGAGGTGGCACAGAGGCAACGCTCGGTGAGCTGGACCGAACAGTGGGGGAGGTTGGTGTAGACACAACCTGAGACGAGGAGGGTGGGGGGCAGGCGGTTTGGGGGAGGTGGGGGGAACGGCAAAGGAAATGATTAGCTTTCAAAGGGAAATTTGATAAATATTTGAAAAGGACAAAAGAATATACACATAAAAGGCTGCGGGCAACAGGCAGGAGAGAGGGACCAGACAGATTATTCTCACAGGGACAGGCAACGCGATTGAATAAGCTTCTTTTGTGTCGAAAGAGGACTGTGCTCTCTCTGATCACAAATAAGATTTGCTTCTCAGTGAAAGGCTCAAAGCAAATTCCTCCCACTGTCGACAGGCAAGAACAACTAACGCAAAGGGAAGAGAACTGGAGATGAGTTTGCCAAAGTTCGCTAGAGAAGGGAGTGGAGGGTGGGGGGGAAATGTTGAGTTTCCCATAATAATGGATGCGAAGAGAGGATTAGGTTTAGCTGTGATACCCAACCCTCCGCACATCAGTAATCTGCCAAAAGCTACCGCGAATTGGAGTTGTCAAACAGGTCAGGAACGAGCTTGAAGTTTGCTTGTTGCATCTGGTGTATAAAGGGTCGTCCCTCCCCAATTGCGACGCACGGATTCATGCGTCAAAACTTTGTCACTCCGCGCACTGTTTACGTGTTCGACCATGGCCGCAGGCAAGTTCATGTCGTCTTTGGAAATGAGTCCGTAAGTGGTGGGAGTGAGTTAGACAGACATTAGCGGGAACTCGTAGGCGAAAGGACTTTGAGTGGCTCACTGCACTCGGAGGTAATTAAACGAAAGGATTTGAACAGAAGGAAAATACCAGCGAAAAGGCGAGGATCTTCAAACCCCAAATTGCAGCTCCCAGATTATCTCCAGCTAACAGAGCAGGAACATGATGTACGGTTCAATGTACATTTCCATTATTGGGGGAAAGATCGTGTTTGCAATTTGCTGGAGCTACAAAGAGGGACCCCAGGCATTTAAGAGACACTTATTAGCAGGAGGAGGAGGAGTTAACACGGGTAGAGATTTCCGTGTCGCACTCGGCTGGCTATAACATAACGACTGGTGGCCAGATACGTACTCTCAATGTTAACACGTGTGGTTTAAACTGGTTAGCCTTCAGCAGTGCCCCCAGCACACAGGCTTTAATCCTTGTCTCTTGCTAAATAGTACTCTCAAATCCCTCAAAAAATTGATAAATTGGTCATTTCAATCCACCACTGATTGTGGGACACTGTTCTGTGCGCGATTGGCTGCCGCATTTCGCCCACAAATATACAATCAATTCACTTTGCATTATATACCGTGAAGCGCTTTGAGACGTCGGGAAGACGCGAAAAGTGCTATATCGAATGGAAGGATTATTATTATTATTATTAACTAGCAAGTTACTCTTTGTGTGCTGGAAGCCTGAACAGGCTGTGTATATATTATAGGTCCAACAACTGTATCTGATGCAATTAATATCAGGAATCCGTTTCACTAACGGTTGTGGTACAGTAGAATGAAACCATTGAGATTGTGGTGGAGATACAACTGTACTCAGCAGTTTCCAAATAATTAGGAGTCAGTTTTGCATTAATGATTTTCTTTCAGTAAATCAAATAGCCCCCATAGTTAATGAAAAAAATCTATTTGTTGATTGCGTTCGTGACCCTGCTGAAAAAAATAATGTTAACATTGGTCGTGTAAAAAGATTTGCTTTCCAATTGACTTTGCTGCACTGTTATGCCTCATTGCACGTTTGACAAATCTTTAAACTGTACGCTAAATGCCGAGACTGAACACTCCCTGCGTTTCTCTTGTGTTTCCCCCCCCACCCCCCACACCTCTAGATGATACGGTTCACTGGATACCCTGCCTACATAACCGTTCGCCAAGTGTGAACCTCGACGGAAAAGTGTCGGCAGTCGATTCGATGGAGGGGAGGGTTGCCGCAAACGAGCCTTTCTCTCACCTCACATGTGTCGGTCCGTTCTAGTTTCTAATGTACCAATGTGTTGTTGCTCGGTTCACCCTGGCATCACTCTTTATCTCACTTCTCAGACTCTCTTTCTCAGATTGTCACAGGTATTAATGAAAGCAGATGGGAGAGAGTTTTGTGAGCAATGTTTTCGCTGCGAAGGCTCATTAAAGGCAAGGGCATTAATGAGGGCAATGGGGCTGGGGTTCAATATTTATTTCACACTGGGATGGGCATCAGTCATCTTTCCCGACGATATTATTATTTTGCGCTGGCAAAAAAAAAACGCTTGAGGGAAAGTGTCTGTGCAAAGACTGATGCAGTGGATTTGTGCACCAACGCGTTGAATGGTGAGATACAAGTTTCTCTCTGATTTTCCACTTGGTAAATGTGTGATCTATAGTTCCCCCCTTTGGGGATGAAGATAAGCTCAGAAAACTGCTTCTCCAAAGAGAGAGAGAGAGAGTGAGAGTAGAGGAACTGCAAGGTTTCAGGAATCTGAGCTTCTCCCTTGCGTTTCAAGGTAACACATGAAAACGTGTACGCCAAATTATCCACAAATCTTTTTATCGCAGCTCGCATATGTACAGGTTTTATTCGCCAGTTGAACGGTCACGCTGAAAAGGAGAAAATGTAACCATTTTAAACTCCTAAATAGGAGTAGCTCAGTGCAGCTCAGTGGTTAGAGCACTCGCCTTTACACAAGCGTGAGACCTGTGTTTGAATCCAGGCAGGTCAGGGCGAAACCTTGGGCAAGGTTCCTTACTCCACACACACACACACACACACACACACACGCCTAATAATAATCCCTCAATTTTTTAAAAAATTGGTAATTTCAATCCACCACTGTTTGTGGGGGACGCTGCTGTGCGCAATTGGCTGCCGCGTTTCGCCCACATAAATATACAGTCAATTCACTTTACAGTATATTCTGTGAAGCGCTTCGAGACGCGGTCTAGAAGACGTGAAAAGCGCTACATCAAATGCAAGGATTCTTATTATAATTTCGAACAAAAACATTTTGTTTCGCGAACAGGATTCACTTGCGCAATATAAACATCAAGCGCTTAGTTTCCTCCGTGGGAAAATAGTCGGAGCCCGGCTCACTAACTTATTCACCATTGTACCACACGGTTTTGCAGTAATTCAATGCAGTTTTCAAATCAAATTAACACTAACACTGTACAAGTCTGGCCTAATTGGCATCAATTGGATTTGGAGTCTTGCTCTGTTGAAAACACCTCCAGGGCCTGATTTTATAATCAATTCAAAGGCAGCAGTGGAGAACTGCAACCCGACCGACCCAAAGGGAACTTGTAAACCTAAAGACACAATTCTGGTACTCTTGAGACGTACCAGCACTTTGCGAAGCGTATGTCAGTGGATGGGTTATTTCACGTGACTATGGAAAGGGCAGCCCAAGGTTGCTTTCTGCAGCGTGATACATTAATTTGTTGTCCAAAGAGAGATTCGGATGAAGGAAGTCCTCCAACCCATTCGATATAATTGTAGCTGTAGCTCAATGGTGAGAGCGCTCGCCTTTACAAGCGTGAGACCTGCTTTCGAATCCAGGCAGGTCAGGGAGAAACCTTGGGCAAGTTTCTTTAATCCACACACACACACACACACACACACACACGCCTAATAATAATCCGTTCAAAAAAAACGCTCACAATAATAAAAAAGATTGGCCATTTCAATCCACGACTGTTTGTGGGGACGCTGCTGTGTGCAATTGGCTGCCGCGTTTCGCCCACAAATATTCAGTCAATTCACTTTACATTCTGTGTAGCGCTTTGAGACGTCAATAAGACGTAAAAAGCGCTATATCAAAATGCAAGGATTATTCCTATTATTATTACTATAATTGATTCATCGATGGAGTCCTGAGTAACAGGTCTGAACAAGCGTTTACTCTATTACCTGGGTGGTTTTTGTCACTTAAACAAAATTGTTTAAACAAAATTGTTTAAGTGACAAAAACCATTGAGGTTTGAACACATTTGTCAGGTGGCATCAGTAAAATAAATCCTCGCTTCTCTGTTTTTTTTCTTACTGGAATGGCTGGAATGCAATCTCAAATTCAGAACCACGGGAGGAACTCACAGCGAGAGAAAAATGCCAGCGTGCCTTGCGTCTGGCTCTTTTAAAAGAGCAATAATTTCTGTGCTACTTTCCCTGTCCGTAAACCCTGCGCTTTTACTGAACTCGAACCGGCCTGCGTAGGAGACAGGAGCCTGTGACGGGGAAGGGAGATAATCTATTCCTGTATTGTTCAAGCAGCTCAATCTGATGTTTCACATCATCAAGAACTGACGACTCTTGCAAAATTCCACATCAAATGCAACAGTGACCTTGAGCAAGTAGACATTTTCCAGTGTTGTGTCATGTGTAATTGAAAAATCTATTGATCAGTCTGTTTGTCCGGCTACCTGGCTACATGATGAGTTGATGAAGATTCCTCGGCTCTTTTGTTCCTACGGGATCCGCAGATGACTGTTAGCTGTTTCAGGCAGCCCCGTCTATCTTTTAGCTGAGAAAACAGAATCCCAAAGAGAAACTGCCTTCTTCGTCTCTGCAGACGAGATAAACCGAAGTGCGCAATAAACAGGCCGCCAGAGCTTTGAGGCACTTCATCAAAGGCAAGGAGGGATAATGGTCAGAAATAACACTTTGGAAGCACATCATTTTCATTGCATTTAAGATTGTTAAATCTTAAGGAGGTGGGGGAAGAGAAATCAGAATGAGGAATCACAAGAAGTGTGGGGTGGGGGGGGGGAAGGGGGTGGAGAGTGGGAGGTCCCTTCTCAGGAATGAGACGGGTCAAAGCAGCAGTAGGCCTGGTGATTAGTAGCTTACGCTATCCAATCGTTTCTCGAACGAGAAACTCGTTAAAGGTACCAAGCCAAAGCGACTCGTGTTAAAGTGCAATTAAAGCCAATTCAATTCCCTCGGTCGCCGTTGCCGAGACTCAGTCGGAGAGACAATCTTGTCTGTTCCGTCACCCGACATTGTAGTGATAGAAACTGTGCAGAGTACTGTATGTCTCTCTCTCTCTCTCTCTCTCTGTCTCATCAGCGATTCAAGAGGCTGAAACCGCTGCCTTTTAAGTCACGTGAAACGGGCTACGTCTCGAAGGCAATGATATTTAAAGTGAGTATCGCGGAACGGTGTGTGTTTGCGGTGTTGGCTGTCTCCAGCTCTTAGGGAATCAGAATTAGTTTGGCCCCAGTTCGGAGTTGCTGGCAGCCAGAGAAGTTCACACGTGGTTGGAAAAATAAAGTCTGACTGTGTCTCAGCCTGGTTGAATCAGGTCTCCCCACCGACTGATTTGGTAATGGCAAGATCCGCAGAATCTTTTATCTGGCAGCGTGACTACAGGGAGAGTGAGAGACCGAATACGTTCGTACCGCATCTTACACAATGAAGGATAAAGGCTTCATATCTCTTATGGTCTTAGGGTTGAGAGAGAACAACAACATCTCCAAAATGCAAGAGAACTGAATTCTTTGATGTGATCTTAAGCATTAAGACCAATTTGTACTGGGAGCTAAGCTCGGACTATATGGAATTTCAGGCTTCAAATCCGTCAACGATATGAAAGGCATTTTTATCCTTGCAGTTTAATTACCTGAGCAAATGATACATCCACTGACTGAAAAAAAAATATTATCTTCCCACATTACTGTGCCAGGCGCTGAATTAACAATCACCCCAGAAGCAATAATATTTTTTTTAATGTGGATGTAATTTGTTTCATATTCAATAAGTAGTTTTAATATTTAAAAGAGCGTTTGACATCACTTTCACCCGGAGACCACTTTGCTGCCGGAATTCGGAATTCGGTTCCCAATCAATTGAGCTTCATTGTTTCTCAACAAAAAAACAAAAGGCGGCTTGTGATGATAATCATCCTTGTATTTGATACAGCAGATTTTCACATCTTCTGGACTGCGTCTCAAAGAATATACTGTAAGGCGAATTGACTTTGTATATTTGCGGACGAAACGTTCACGCATCCCAAACAAATCGCTAGACCTTCCCAACTACGTCAACTAATGTTGCACTAACTCGATTAAAACACGGCCGCTGTTTGTCTCCCGACGATTCCTCTCACCTCGCGATAACGAGATCGGCATCAGAAGATCAAAGCGATAACTGGGACTTGGAGTATTATAAATGGGTGCAATGTTTCTGTGACTGTGGAGTGCTGCCTCCAGCACAAGAGCCGAAACTCAATTAAAGAGAATATATATGAACCTGAACACAGTCAATCTAACTGTGTGTGCACGTGGCCTTCGTGGTATTTTTGTGTTTCGAATAAGAGTATGAAGCTGTGAGGTGGGGTGGTGTGATGTACGGATGCAATGACAGAAACAGCTGGGAGAGCGTGAGAGTTGATTTTACGTCTCGCGGTTTTGGAACTCCCTACCCCCGTTCCCACCACCTCGCCACCCCCCCCACCTCCCCACCCCCCTCCCCTCCTCCTCCTCCACTCCTTCGTCCTGTAACTCAGTGGTTAGAGTGCTCGTCTTACAAGCGAGAGACCTGGGTTCAATTCCAGGCAGTTCAGGGAGAAACCCTGGGCAAGTTTCCTTACCCCACACACACGCCTAATAATAATCCCTCAAAAAAATACAATAGCAAATTGGTCATTTCAATCCACGGCTGTTTGTGTGGGACACTGCGCAATTGGCTGAAGCGTATACAGATACAGTCAATTCACTTTACAGTATATGTAGAAGACGTGAAAAGCTGCTATATCAAATGCAAGGGTTATTACTATTATTAGTCTTGTTGTTAAACTCCGCACCCTGCGTTTCACGAAATTTTGAGCTTTTATTAAAAAGTCACACCTATTTTTGGTTTTATCCTTTGCGCTGTGTCAGCTGAAGAAACTGACAGATTGTCTCGCTGTAAGTGTGATGTGCTGTATGCTATTCAGGTGCTAGTTTCTTTTCACACATTTTTAAGATCACGTACAGTTTTCCTTCAGCGGGTGGGAGATGTAACAATATTACGACTGGAGCTTTAATCGGGTTGAATTAAGGATGAATTCACTAGGTTGATTTTTTTTTTTTGCCTGTGTGTGTCTGTTTGCAGACAGACAAGGATAAAATAATAATAATTATAATACCCCCTTTGCATTGGCAGGATGTCACAAAGCGCTTCGCAAGACTTTGAGGGTGAAGTAATGCAAGTTCTAGATAATGACTGTGTTTTTTTTACAGATGAATCTGGCAGTCAATTTACACACAGCGATGTCCCACAAACAGCAAACAGCCATGAACTGAATGACCAGGACACCAGGAGAAACTCTCTTGTCGATTCTGAACAGTAATATAATAATAATAATAATCCTTGCATTTGCTGTAGTGCTTTCCACATCTTATCGGCGTCTCAAAGCGCTTCACGGAATATACTGTATATATATACAGTAGTGGGTGAAACGCGGCAGCCAATTGCACGCAGCAGTGTCCCCACAATCCAGTCGTGGATTAAAAATGATTTTTTTAAAATTATTGTGGTTTTTTTTGGCTGGATTATTATTAAGCGCGTGTGTGTGTGTGTATGTGTGTGTGTGGAGTGAGGAAACTTGCCCCAAATTTCATCCTGACCTGCCTGGATTCGAACACAAGTCTTACGATTGTAAGATAAGTGCTCTAACCACTGAGCTACAGGAACAGTACCATGGGATCTTTGACGTCCACCTGAACAGGCAGACAGGCCCTCGGTTTAATGTTTCATCATAATACAGCACCTCCGATAACACAGCGCTTCCCAGGTTGCATTGGAGTGTCAACATTGGGCTTGAACCTACAACCTTCTGATCAAGAGACGAAAACAGCTACCAGCGAATCCATGCAACCAGATGCACAGGACAAAATGGGGGCAAAATACTCAGGTCGCTAAGTGGCTTTGACAACGTTGGTAGACAAGGCTGAATGAATAACCCTGTCAGCACACCACCATTAAAGTTATTACACTTGGGCTATGACAGGCTTCTCATCCCACAAGTTACCTTTGCATCTTTACGCCTATCGATCAGCATTATTTTTCAATCGATCGAAAATAAAGCTGCTTAAGAAAATACCTCACACTGTGGCAGACCCGAACCTTTATTGAGTCCGTTTGCGCAGTGTGCACTAACGCTTTAGTTCTCAAGAATCGATTAAAATTCTCAGCACAAAATTCCTTTGAAGTAAGAACATAGGAACATAAGAATAAGCCCCTCAAGCCACTGCCCCGCCATTCAATAAGATCATGGCCGATCATCTAATCTAACTCTAACTGCCCCCCCCACCGCCTTATCCCCATATCCCTTAATCCCTTTGCCCATCAGAAACCTGTCAATTTCAGTCTTGAATATGTTCAAGGACTGAGTGAGCATCTACAGCCTTTTGAGTGGTAGAGAATTTGGGATAAAACAAGAACGTTTACATTGTGTCTTGAGGAGACTCGAGGCAAATAAGATGAGGTGGTTTTCTTCCCTGGAACAAAGCAGGTCGAGAGGAGAATTGATATTGAATGTGTGGGTTTTGACAAGGTAGATGAGGGAGAAACCATTTCTGCTGGTTAATGAGTGAATAACTCAAGGCAATCAATTTAAGAACTTTATTCTAATTTTGATTAATTTCAACTTTCTTTTCCTTTCCCTCACCCGTCAATGTTTGTTTGTTTGGGGGAGATTTTATTCCCCTACATATCTTGTATGTGAAATGTGAAACTGTCAGTGAATTGGATTAACATTGGTGAAGGTGTCATATTTGTTACTATTGAAAGTGCTTACACAGTTTATTCGGTGGTGACATGGGCAGCCCTCATTCTTTTAAAATGTCAAACAAGAGCGACAGGAATACGGAACGAGGCACAGCAGCGTCCCCACAAACAGTCGTGGGTTGAAAGGACCAATTTGTATTATTGTGTTTTTTTGGGGGGGTTAGGGATTATTATAAGGCGTGTGTGCGGAGTAAGGAAACTTGCCCAAGGTTTTGCCCTGACCTGCCTGGATTCGAAACACATTCGAACACTCTCTCTCCCCCTCACACTCGCACACACACTGTTCAATTCAAATCTAAATACACCACTGCGGCTTTGAGTTTCCACGGAGTGTCACTTCAGAAGAATGAGTCTCAGTCGCGGCCCAGATAGGCACGAGCGCAACAGTATTTACAAATCCAGGGGGTTTATTTCCCACATCAATTATTTACTCTGTGCATTTCATCAGTTGAAAGACATCAAAAAAATACAATTAAGAAAGCCGCCGCAGCGAAGCCACAAACACATCATTATGTCATGAAACACCATAGCGTAGTTTGTCAGTCCCTCCGTCACAGACTCCGGTGAAGTATGCGTTTCACAGACTGTTAATTTTCAATCATTGGTATTTCCGTCTCGTTTGCACCAACTCGCATCTCACGGCAGAGAAACCGATCCGCCCGCACACCAACGGTCAATTTACTTTACGCTCTACTTTACGCAACAACGACAAAATTACACTTGTACAGCGTCTCTCACATGAGGAGCACGTCCCAAGGCGCTCGGACAGTCTCTGTGAAGGGCGCTCTACTCATGTAATTTTGTTGTTGTTGTTGTTGTTGTTGTTGGCTCGGAGACGCGATAAGGCACTGTAGCAAATCCGAGGGTTATTTTTTTGCTTTTTGACGGCAGAAGAAGAAACGCCTCGGAAAAGAAACTTCTGAAAGAGTTTTCAGTCAATAATACTGTACTCCAATGGACTCAATATACCGCACCTCTGTCTCTCCTGCACATTGATTGACGGTGAGGTGTTTAACGAGTGCCACATGAGCTATTCAGTGCTGTGGGCTCCGGGGCATCGATAGAAGTTTGTTCTGTTATAACACGGGATGGAAGTATACTGGTGTAAAAGTTGACAGGGCTATTTTTTCATTCTGTGATATAGTGGAACCTAACTTTCCATTAGATTTTCATATCCATAAATATACTCGACTTTAAACATTTTCATTGCATTTTTTGAACCAGGTTCAATCCTTCTGGGAAGGCTGGCTGTTGTCAGAACAGCTGGAAGTAGGCAGATTTATAAATGTTGACAACCCTTCGAGACTGCGATGAAGGTACGAACGCCAATGGAGAATAAGTCTTATTCACAAGTACAATCACTGTGACTTATAGTCGCATTCTTAAATGAATTTTCTGTGCAGTAAACAATTCTTGTGTTTGCCTTGTTCTTTATTAATACAGTATATCCACAGTACTTAAATAAATGTGCAAATTCACATGCTGTCCCAAAGTTAGAGTCAAGGTAAATCTGTGGTGCAATGGCCAGAGTATTTATTTCAAAACAGCAGCATGAGTGGGCTGGATGGCTTCAATAGTAGCCTTCCTACCAATAATAATAATAATCCTTTCATTTGATATAGCGCTTTTCACATCTTATCGATGTCTCAAAGCACTTCACAGAATATACTGTCAAGTGAATTGACTGTATATTTGTGGGTGAAACGAGGCAGCCAATTGCGCACAGCAGCGTCCCCCAAAAACAGTCTTGGATTGAAATGACCAATTTAAAAAAGAAATTGTGGACGGATTATTATTAGGCGCGCGCGTGTGTGTGCGTGCGTGCGTGCGTGCGGAGTAAGGAAACTTGCCCAAGGTTTCGCCTTGACCTGCTTGGGTTCGAAACACAGGTCTCACGCTTGTACTCTAACCACTGAGCTACAGGACTTGATATAATGAAGCACACGATCTACACTTTCTGCACTATTAATTACTCTTTCATTTTCTGCTCGTTCACCGATAAGGTTGGAACAGGAAGGTCCTGTGAAGCACTTTGAGATATTATTATCATTGTTATCATTATTATTATTATTATCCATCTGTTGTGCGAAAGGCTCTGTATCAAATCACCATTAATCATTATTGATATTATAATGGGAAGAATGATAGAGTGATTCTAAAGTATGAGATCCAATGCCCCGATTTGTTCATCCAAACTTCTCTCTCTCTTTCCCCGCTTTGTATATTGTACTGGTGAGAACAAAATTGCAACCCTTCATGGTTGTTTGGTCCCCCATTTTGAAGTCTAACACCCTCGAGTGAGATTTTTCCCCCCATCAGTGTGCAGATGCCTGGTCAGGATGTCTTTCTTCCTCCGAAAAGAAACTGTTGGTTTTTCTCCGTGAAGACAACGGACTGTGTTTCAATGAGACTGAAACTGACTGAGCCAGCCCAGCCATTACCCCCAGGGCAGCAACTTTAAATGACCCGATTAGAAAAGGAACCTGCCGTTTCAAGTTGGAGCCAACGAAAGAAATCTGTGACTAGGGCTGTAAGCAATAGTGTCTTAAGAAAAACCCCATAGTTTTTCCTTCCAGGCAAGAAGAAAAGAAGTAACGTTCCTACAACCTGACCTGAAATGGATCAACCAGATGGTACGAGGTGATTTAAGCTTCGGGCACTTCAGATGGCTCTCTCTCTCTCTCTCTCTGTGTGTGTGTGTGTGTGTGTGTGTGTGTGTGTGTGCGCGCGTGCACACAGAGAGAGAGAGCCTCTGCTGCTTCTCACAGGACAAGCACACGAAAGGCAAGCTGTGGCACTTGGCATGACTCAAGGTGGAATATGTTATTCAGAAAGGCAGCCTGAGATGGGAGCCTCTGATCCGACACAAACAATTCTTCTGAAGACCCTTGCCTGGTGGAAACCTTGTCTGGAAACTCTGGCCACCGGTTGATCATATCACAGACAAATTCGTTTGGTTTTTGTCGTCGCACTGATAACATGTCTTAGAAAAAGCTTTCAGGCGTGTTTGGAACCAGTGACCATTGTTTGACTCCTACCCCCCCGCTCCCTCTCCCGTCCCTCCCTCCGGGCACTTTACTGCAAATACCAAGAAGGAATAGAATGAGAAAAGGTCAATTTGGCTCGTCTACTCTACTCCTTCGACGGTCCTTTCCCGTATCTGTAGCTGCCATTGCTGGAAACCACACGACACAAAGCGGTTTTACGAAACCACCGTCACGTAACAGAACACATCTGCCTCCGTGGTTCACAGCCCACGGCTTCGAAAGAGATTAGCACGTCCATGGTTATGTAGAGCAGTGCCCTGGAGAACTGCAGGCCCGCGCTGGCTGAGAGAACCAGGCTACTAGGAGTCCTGCGGCTCAGCGGTTAGAGCACTCACCTTACAAGCGAGAGACCTGGGTTCGATTCCAGGTGGTGAGGCGAAACCTGCGAGCAAGTTTCCCTACTCCACACGCCTGATAATAATCCCTCAAAAACAATTGGTCATTTGCAATCCACGACTGTTTGCGGGGGACGCCGCTGTGCGCAATCGGCTGCCGCGTTTCACCCAGAAATATATACAGTCAATTCACTTTACAGTATATCCCGTGAGGCGCATTAAGGCGCCTAGAAGACGTGAAAAGCGCTATATCAAATGCAAGGATTATTATTATTATTACTGAGACTGCCACATAGAGGGAGGGTAGGCAATGTGCCTCCTTCTTTAAGCTTTCCAAGACTCTAACCTGAGTGAAAAGCACTACATAATAATAATACTAATAATAGTCCTTGCATTTGATACAGCGCTTTTCACATCTTATTGACGTCTCAAAGCGCTTCACAGAATATACTGTAAAATGAAGTTGACTGACTATTTGTGGGTGAAACGCGGTAGCCAATAGCACACAGCAGCGTCCCCCACAAACAGTCGTGGATTATTTAAATGACCAATTTTATTATTATTATTGTGGAGGGGGGGTGGGGGGGGGGTTTGGACGGATTATTCGTGTGTATGACGTTAGTGGTGTAAGAAGTCACGGCTTTAATCTTGAGGAGTAACGCACTGGACAGCGATAGATGTGATTAAAACCGTCGTACAACAGCAGGAATGTTGGCCACAATATTTCCACCAACCCTTACGGAATTCAGTGCTCCCAGAACCAGGCAGTGTGCGGGGAACGCTGAAATGAATGAGATATCCTCCACATTGGAGCCCTGGAGACCTATATATGATTGCACTATTATTGTTACTGTTATAATGGACGAGTAAGTAAGTGGCAATGCACATCGGGTGAAATGAACGACAACACAACCTTTCACTTTCACGCTTTCAATTTATCTTTTTCTTCTCTCTCTCTCTCTCTCTCTCCGTAGGAAAGGAAAGTGCATTAGTATGTAAAAATTCTGCCCCCCCATCGTTTGTAATGTGTTCCGTACACAAGCGATGGGAGGTTAAAGTCATACTTTCTGAAGCAATACTACTAGCATGAAGTACAGCTGGTAGCTTGGAAAATGCCACAATTATTCCAGAAAGCTATTTAAGGTCTCGCCTGTGCTGAATTCTCACCTCCCGGGATAAACACAAAGTGCTAGATGTAAACATGCCTTGATATCACCCCCCCCAACTCTCTCACTCTCTCTCTCTCTCTCTTTTTTATATACCAGTTAGACTCACTGAATATTCGAAAGTCAACCCCTTAGGGAAACTTCCGTAACTTGATGCAGAACATATTTTTTTTTAATCTTTGGAATATCCCAGATGATTTGTGAAGAAAAAAATCCCACCGACCTCGCCACTGTACTGCAAAGAGCTCTCTGAGATGCTATCTTTGGCGATAAATGCAAGTTGTTGTTGCTGCTTGGCGTACAGCAGAATAATGGCCTGCGTGGGAGGAGTGTCCAGTAGCTCAGTGGTTAGTTAGAGCACTTGCCTTACAAAACCAAGTGAGAGACCTGTGTTTCGAATTCAGGCAGGTCAGTGCGAAACCGTGGGCAAGTTTCCTTACTCCACACACACACACACACACACACACACACACACACACACACACACACACACACACACACACACACACAAAGACGCGCCTGATAATAATCCCTCAAAAAAAAACACAATAATAAAAATTGGTCATTTCAATCCATGATTGTTTATGGGGACACCGCTGTGGGTAATTGGCTGCCGCGTTTCGCCCACAAATATACAGTCAATTCACGTTATACAGTATATTCCGTGAAGGCGCTTTGGGACGTCGATAAGACGTGAAAAGCCCGCTATGAAAATGCAAGGATTATTCTTATTCTTATTCTTACAAAGATTGCAGGGTGCAAATCACACAAAGCCTCTCTCAGAAAGCTGTCGGCGAAGCTGAGAGATGGCTCAGCGCAATGTACTGAACAACAGGGATGCTGGAAATGATAAGCCAAACACATTGAGCCATTCCGCTTCCTCTTTCCCAGAGGCCGCAGTGAGCAATACTTCACAGTATTGGCTGAGATTAGGAGGCTCTGCAGCTTTGGAGTACAGTGCACTCGAAACATTGATTTTTTGGGGGGCAATTAAAGAAAAAAGAAAAAAAAAGAGGAAAAAATACAACAAAGAAAAATCAACTGGGTTGGGAAGAAAGGCTGGCTGTACTTTTTGAACTAGCTGTGGCTCACAACATTCCCGTCTGGAACACAGCCAGTGAGAAACGATACAGTGAATGAATAAATATTGAATAAAAGAACTCGCATTCTGCCCATCCTCTCCTGAAGGAACTGATTCCTCTCCCTCCCGCCCCCTTTTTTTTCCCTCTCTCTCTTCTCCTTTCTAGAATAAAGTCCCGCAAGGTCACGAATTGCCTGGGGTTAGGTAGTTCACCCTCGAGTCGATTATTCATCGGTGAGCCTTGATGGAAAGTGCTCGGAGGCTAAATGTCTGTGAGGCTGCACAGCGGAGCCCAACAACCTGCTCTCATCCGACAACCACAAGGTTCAGTGAAATTAGGCGCAGCCTTTGATATTTGACTTTATTATCTCTCTGGGTTTTTTTTTTTGTTTGGTCCCGACGCACGGGGAAGCCAGTCACCGTCTGAAGAGCGTTCAAACCGAACTGAGTTCAGGAAATATGTATGCCATCCGAGCGGGGACTGTCCAGTGCCTTGGGACGTCCTCTTGATGTGAAAGGCGCTATAGACAAGTGTCATTTTGTTGTTGTTGTTGTATTTACACATGGAAATTTCTCGGAGTCCGGGAATGGACTCTTTGACCTGACGGAACGCCGTTTACCTAATTCCGGAGATTATTAGCTAAAAGGGATTAAGGGAATATGGGGATAGGACCGGGTGAGAGGTCAGAAGATCAGCCTTGATCTTATTACATGGCAGGGCAGGCTTGAGGGGCTGAACGGCCTACTCCTGCTCCTAGATTTTACGTTCTTATCTCCATCTGGGGCGCGGCAGGGAATTGGACCATTGTGATAATGCGACGAGCCTCGTGTAAATGTATTCCACATCCACGTCGTGTGCAGTCATGCTTATTGGGTTTCCTGAACCACGCTTTATCGCTGTTTAATTGTGTTCCTGACACTCGCAACCTCAATACTATTCATCACTAAATGATTAATTGCACGGCTTAACTCGCACAGCAATGTTTTTGTCATTGTCGTTACAGGAAATCACATCTACCGGACAGTTTTGTTTTTCAAGGCATCATTCAGGTCCTTAATCTGCCAATTTTCTCTATTCTTTTCAGATGTGACAGCACATAATTATTTGCTGGATGAAAGGCTGTCAGACGAAAACTCGCGCACAAACATTGATGACTTGATCAGCGTCATGGCATACAAGCTATAATTATTATGCTGGATATTTGCATAATAAATTTTCATCGCAGACTTAGTGCACGTGAGGATGCTTTTCGCCGGAGATGATGCGAGTACGAGACTGACGCATCCATGGTAATAATCTCTTCACCGAAACAAACCTACCACTGTATCAATAATAGTTTGGTCACTTCTGGAACGGATGGAGAAGACGGGTTCTATTATTTCATATTTAATAATTCACTGTAGAATTCCTGCTGAAGTTATTATACAACCCACGACTATTTGCGGGACACTGCTGTGGCTGCCGCATTTCACCCACAAAAACATAGTGAATTCACTTTACAGTATTTCCTGTGAAGCGCTTTGAGACGTCTCAATGACGTGATCAGACGCTGTATCAAATGCGACAACAACAAAATTACATTTATAGAGCGCTTTTCACATCGGGAGGATGCAAGCTCTTGGACTATATTATTAGTAATAATAACAATCCTTGCATTTGACATAGCGGCTCTTCACATCTGCTGGACGTCTCAAAGCGCTTCACAGAATATGCTGTAATGTGAATTGACTGTATACATGTGGGCGAAACACGGCAGCCAATTGCACACAGCAGCGTCCCAGTTGGGGATTAAAATGACCAAATCATCAATATTTTTTTAGGGTTAATTATCAGGCGGGCGGAGTAAGGAAAGTTACCTAAAGTTTCGCACTGACCTCCCTGGAATTGAACTCAGGTCTCTCGCTTGTAAAGCGAGTGCTCTAACCACTGAGCCACAGGAGCTCCACATGCCTAACAATAAGAATGTAAAGTCATTCCAGGTTTATGGTGTGATTTTCTCGATGACGCAGTTTGCTTCTAGTCTTAGAGGAGGAGAAAGATACCCATCACAGGTGAATGTGTCTTTGAACGTGGAGAGGGGAGGAGAGATTTACTCTCATTCACTCTCTCACACGTATCCGTACACACTGTTGCAGAGCTACATTGCCTGACTCAGAGAGGCTGGAACTGCTCGCACTGCTGGCAAAAAATGTGCTTCAAGAAGAAGGTATTGGCAGGAAAATTAACTCAATTTATAACAATATTCCTTGCGTGTTATATGGGGCCCTTCATGTCAGTAGGACACTTCAAATTGCTTTGCGGGATTTACTGCAACAAGCGTGGTGAAAGCGATCACAAAAGCTGTTTGAAGCATCACAACCCTGCAGTTTTAGGAAGATTTTTCTCTGACCTAGATTGCACGCTTGCTAAAAAAAACACAAAGCTTCTTTTCAATTAATATCCTGGTTCATCTTGGTGTCAACGTCAATCTATGGATAAACAAATCAGGTCTTAATGGCCCTGTTATGGCACACTGTTAGTCTCTATTCACGGCCGGCTTCTGCTGAGGACCAATGGATTCTTAATACAGCACTGTAGGTTCATAATGACTGCAATCATGAAGGTTTGCATCCACACGCTCAATACCAGAGAATAATAATAATCCTTGCATTTGATACACATCTTATTGACGTCTCAAAGCGCTTCACAGAATATACTGTAAAGTGAATTGACTGTATATATATTTGTGGGCGAAACGCAGCAGCCAATTGCGCACAGCAGCGTCCACACAAACAGTCGTGGATTGAAAATGACTAATTTCATTGTTGTGTTTTTTTTTGACGGATTATTATTAGGTGCGTGTGTGTGTGTGTGTGTGTGTGTGTGTGTGTGTGTGGAGTAAGGAAACAAGCCCAAGGTTTCGCCCTGATCTGCCTGGATTCGAACACAGGTCTCATGTTTGTAGGGAGAGTGCTCTAACCACTCAGATACAGGCAAGTGGGAAGAAAATCCCAGGTTTAGTGTAACTGAGTCAAACTGCAGCTGGAGTGAAGATATCTCCTAAACTTATTGTATTCAATATTATCGATTACCGCACCTTGGCTCCGAGCTATTTAATAATGTGAAGCATTAACTGGCGCCCAACTGTACACTGACATCTGTTTTGTGGCACCGAACAAACCCAGAACGAGATCAAGGTGGAACCAACGGTGTCACTCGCTTAGCCAGCTGGCATACCTGTTACAAACACTGCTTTGAACCATTGCCTTCAATGCAAAGTGCTGACAGAAATACACCCCCCATACTTATGTTTCGACAGAGATTTGAAAACCGTTCCAAAATGTAAACTTGGCTACTCGTCTGCAAAGGGCTGTGGCACTTGAAAAGTTCCAAATGATTATACGCCGTTAATTCCTAAACATTTGTACGTGTAAATGTGGAGAGAATCCCCGGTACATCCAGCCACAAATCTGGGTCACAAGTAGCTAAATTAAAAGATTGGAGCTCCCGTAAGCTCAGCGGTTTGGAGCACTCGTCTTACAAAGCGTGAGAGACGCGTGTTCGAATCCAGGCAGGGCAGGGCGAAACCTTGGGCAAGTTTCCTTACTCTCCCCACACACACACGCGCCTAACAATAATCTATCCAAAAAACCCCACAATAATAAAATTGGTCATTTTCAATCTACAACTGTTTGTGGGGACGCTGCTGTGCGCAATTGGCTGCCTCGTTTCGCCCACAATCAATTCACTTTACAGTATATTCTGTGAAGCACTTTGAGACGTCGATCAGATGTGAAAAACCGCTGTATCAAATGCAAGGATTATTATTATTATTATATATATTATATGTAGCCAACACGTGCAAATGAAATAATAACAATGATCATTGTCGCATTTGATATAACGCCTTATCATGTTGTTGAGACATCGCAAAGCGCTTCACTGGATATACTGTAAAGTGGATTGACTGTATTTTGTGGGTGAATCTCTGATGTGAAGCTTTAGAACGCGAGGCCATGTGGCTTTAATGATGGATGGTTAGTGTTGTCTGTTCAAAACAATGCTAAACTTTAAGAACTTAAAAGGCTTATTGTATCCTGCGCTCATTCTCAATTCTCTTTTGGACCTTTTTAAAATTCCCCTCTGATTATCCATCTTCTTCTAAAGTATAGTATCTGCCCTCTGATATAATATTGGAAGATTATTTGGGAGGTAAATTTCAGATTTGCCTTCTACCTCTTCTCCTCATCTTTTCGTTCCATTTCTACCCGTTCAATTTTCCAATACAAACCAACGTACTGTATGAAATTACAGCAATTTTCATGAGTTTGCAGCAGCAAACCACAAGTGTATGTGTCAGCCCAGATCTCAGACCTTTTCCCTGAAGATCTTTCGCTCGTGACATCTGTATGAAGATGCTGCTCACAGTATGGGATGAATTCTTGGCAATTTGCCCAGGATAGAAAAAAAAGCTGTAAAATCTCTGTTTTTGAAAAAAAATTGGGTGAGGATCTGCATCAATTTGACTGTGGCTGGAAGTATTATTATTGCAGATAATCTGAGTATTGGTAATTTTCACCAGGAGAGGCATACAGTGTTCATTGAAAGTCTTTCAAAATGTCTTTTAATCTTAATTAAAAAATCCTTGCGTTTCATACAGCGCCTTATCATGCTGTACCGTCTCAAAGCTCCTCAGAGATTTTGCTGTGAAGGTTAATTCGCTCACAAATATACAGCCATTTTTTCGCTTTACAGTATATTCTGTGAAGCGCTTTGAGACGTCGATAAGCTGTGAAAAGCGCTATATCAAATGCATCACTGAATATACTGTAAAGTGAATTGTATATTTGTGGGCGAAACGCGGCAGCCAATTGCTCACAGCAGCTTCCCCCACAAACAGTCGTGGATTGAACAATTTTTACGATTGTGTTTTTTTTGGAAGGATTATTATTAGGCGTGTGTGTGTGTGTGTGTGTGTGGCTGTGGAGTAAGGAAACTTGCCCAAGGTTTCACCCTGATCTGCCTGGATTCGAACACAGGTCTCACGCTTGTAAGGCCAGCAAGTGCTCTAACCACTGAGCTACAGGAACTCCATTATCTTGAAGACCTGATGTGGGGATCGAACCTGTCCTCCATGGAAAGAGTGCTACTAACTGAGCCCATAAGGTGGTGCAGCAGAGGGGTCCAAAGTCACCTTCACACAAGGTTTCCATTCCAAACAAGGCTGTACAGAAGCCAGGCCCACTCTTACACTATAGCACTATCATGAATGATATTTTTTCAAATAAGTGTCAAACACACCCATACACACACACACACACACACACATACACACATACATACAGAGATACATACATTCATTCCCCCAAAACAATCCAACTGGATCTTTCTTTGTTCCACGTATGGTGGACGAGTGAGAGGATTGAATTGATGGGCTGTTAGAAAAAATTGCCACTCAGAATGAAGTATGCTCAGGGGGATGTTTACCCCTGATAATCCACACGCTGAGGCATTTCAGGCATTCCTACAGCAATTTGAAAAGTTTATGCTAATATGCCCTTGAAAATTCTCACCGTCCATTAATTAGCACACTCCGCGGCAGATGGGCAATGGTGGGTTTGCGTTTCAGCTGTTCATAATTAACATCAGCATTTCAAAGAAAACTGCGTGTGAAATAACTCTGGCTCACACCTTTGATGTGACAAGTTCACAATGTCAGCTCCCAACCATTTAACACACACAGCTCCCGCGGAGACCTGACATATCGCTTTCGTGTATTCGTTCAGGGCTCGGATTTCCGACGCCAAAATATATCCATCTGCATTCGCACAGCATGGGCGTAACAGGCTCCCGGGAGCCGTCTCACAGGATTATTTTTTTCTAACGCGGCCGCCGCAAAGGAGGGATAAATGGCAACGGAGGTGACATGATGGGCAAACGCTTCGCAGAGTTCATACGTTGACTGTTATTGTTATTGGTGAAGAAACATTCTGTGTGCTCTGCGGAGTGATGGATGCCAATGCCAGAAACCAGAGCTCATTTTTCGCCTTTTGTACCAACTGAACTGTCAGTGTCAAACGCTCCCAGGTCAGGTTTTGTTTGACATGAATTACATGCAGAGCGAAGCTTTCAACTGTGCGGCCCCATCAACGTGCTTTAACCCCAATCTCACAGGCACACCTCCCGGTTTCCTATTTGTTAACCCTTGCATTTTGATATAGCGGCTTTTCACGTCGTATCAAAGTCTCAAAGAGCGCTTCACAGAATATACTGTAAAGTGAATTGACTGTATATTTGTGGGCGAAACATGGCACCCAATTGCACACAGCAGCGTCCCCCACAAACAGTCGTGGGTTGAAATGACCAATATTCATTATTGTGTTTTTTTTTGGAGTGTTATTATTAGCCGTGTGTATGTGTGTGTGTGTGTGTGTGTGGAGTAAGGAAACTTGCCCAAGGTTTCACCCTGACCTGCCTGGATTCGAACACAGGTCTCACGCTTGTAAGGCCAGTGCTCTAACCACTGAGCTACAGGAGCTCCTTACAAGATCGGCCTGCGTTACGCGCCCGTTTTGGGTGAGATTGACAACTTGGTGCCAATTAATGCACTCAATTTATTTACGCAATCAGTAAGTCTACCCTCAGTTCTCCACTTAACAGACGGAGCCATCACTTGCTGAATCACTGTTAATTTCACCGGTCAGTGTTTTATTTATTGTTGTCGTACCATAAAACTTTATTTGGCTTTTAAATGGGACAAGTGTTCCCATTGCACCATACTTTCAAAATTGCATACGTTAATTGAAAATGGGCCAAAATTGATTCAAAGAGGTCAGTAATGTTCTTCCTGAACACAGTGGCACACATTAACAGCTGCCAATATTACAATGTAATAGTCATATTATTATAACAATAATGCTACAGCAATATAACATTATTGCTATATCAATTTTAAAAAATGTGATCACTCAATCCACGACTGTTGATGGGCAATTGGCTGCCGCGTTTCGCCCACCAAATAAAACGACACACCATCAATCCACATGACAGCACATTGAAGCTCTACGAGACCTCACAAACGCATGATATGCCGCTATATCAATTGCACAGATTATTATCAGTACTATTATTAATAAACAGTGAGTTGGAGGTACGCGAGGTGGAATAAACGTGACTCCCTCGTAATCTCTTTCGGCCCCTTCCCGCCCCCACAAACACTCACTAACTTACCTCCGGTTTCAGGAACCCCCCCCCTTACTCGGCATTTGAGCTGTGCGTAATGCAATTCGAAGCCCCTCTTGACTCCGTAACTGCCGTGTAACTTACCGTGACGCCTGTACGGTTGATCTACTTCTCATACTTGATTTACTTCTCACCTGCCCCCCCCCACCCCCCCCCACCCACCCCCATTCTCCCTCCTCAATTATAACAGAGTGTGGCACTGGCCTCGAAAACCTGAGGCGAGAGCCAAAGCCTTCATTTGCAGCGTTTGCTTGACAAATTAAAGACATGTTCCATTATAAAATTCGATAACACACTACATCGACAAACTGAATCTAATTCTTAAGGTGGCTGTTGTTTGGAGTACTGGAGCCGCCTCTGATATTTTATGCTTCACGAGGGAATTAAAACAGTAAGGCTAAACAGCTGTCCGTCGGCGAGCAACTAATGAATGACTTGAGGCATTTTGAGGCCAGCGATGTCGAGTTAATGCACCAATTTGCAGCCAGATTAAGACTCTCCGTGTGAACGGCATCTTATTATGGACCGTACGTATATATATTTTTAAGAGGCGGTTCCATTTTGTTTTTGGGGGGGGGGGTAAATAAATGATTTGGGCCATATTTCGGTTTCAAGAAATTCTTAATAAAAACGAAATGACTTTTAACGATCCTTACTTCAAAACAAGCCGGAGAGGCACAGGTTCGAATCGATTTGACTACCATGCACACATTGCCCTACAGATACACAGTCACTACACTTTAGAGTAAATCTTTTGAAGCGCTTTGAGACGGAAATCTGTCTGTATTACGTGATAAAGTGCTCCATCAAACGAAAGGACTACTACGTATCTTGCTGAGACTCTCTATCAAAGTTCGCAGATGAATATTGGCCGGTGTGTGAGTCGATACCAGCTGATGCCTCGATAGAAGGAACGCATCAGGTGCTTTCAGGAACAGGGTAAGGGAGAGGAGAAATTAGGAGTTAAAATAATAATCAAAACATCCGTGTAGAAAAGTGAGAAGCAGGCCGGCATATCAACAGGTAGCAGTTTATCTGTCATAACAGTACATTGACATGCCACTAAATCACACAATTTGCCACTGGCTAGGAATTTTAATAGATGCAAGACACGTTTCTTACAATGACCTCTGCAGTAGTGAAAGTAGTTTAAGTGAGAAAATGAGCACATTAAGGATCGAATCATCCCACGCTGCTGTTAGTTTTGCCCTGAGCCATTTGCTACACTTTTCCCCTAAAATCTCTGTGTTGGTTGCGGCAATTTCAGATGAAGGTTTTGGACTAACAGTTCCAGTTAAAGAATGCTCCTTTGTTCCCATTAAATGATTATGGATCTGTGGGCTGAGAACCTTCCCACTCATTAATCCTGCAAGCCAAAGCCCTAATAGAGGCTGGACTAGTGATATTCAGCCTGTTTTGTTCTGGGTAAAGTCTAATATTAGGAGCCTGTTCCAGACTATATGACTAGCAGACTAATGCAGAAGAGATTTCAAAGCGATAAGAACAATAATAACAGTAACAATCCTTGCATTAGACATTGCACTTTTCACATCTTCTAGACGTCTCAAAGCGCTTCACAGAATATACTGTAAAGTGAATTGACTGTATATTTGTGGGCGAAACGTGGCAGCCAATTGCGCACGGCAGCGTCCCCCACACAAACAGTCGCGGATTGAAATGACCATTTTTTATTATTCTGTTATTTTTTGGGGGAGGGATTATTATTAGGCGCGTGCGTGTGTGTGTGTGTGTGTGTGTGTGGAGTAAGGAAAGTTGCTCAAGGTTTCGCAATGACCTGCCTGGATTCGAACACAGGTCTGGTGCTTGTAAGGCGAGTGCTCTAACCACTGAGCCACATTGGAATTCTCATCTGGTAATAGTAAAAATGATTACGAGGAACCTTACTTAGGTACTGGGTTCATTGTAAGTATTAAATTATAATTTGAAATGTATTTTCTGCCGCTTGTGTAAACAAACCCCTTCTTGATTCCAGCATGGGAATGTGTGTGTGCTCTTCTAAGCATCTTGCATTCAAAAAGAATATTAATAGGAGAGTGAGTGTAAAGGTATGACTTTAGAGGCTCACACGATCAAACTGATTATCATCGGAGAAAAGTAAATCGAACGGCGATATAATCTCAGTATTCAAACTGCACGAGGGTTGGGCAATCAACTATTTGTCTTAACTAATTAGGGAACTAAGGACGCAAATGCAACGTGAGAATATAAAGAATGAGCAGAAAGGAAGTTGGAGTTATGCAGAATAATTTTTTTTAGTTGTTAGCTCTATATTAAAATAGGATTGAAGTTTACATGTGGACATAACTGCTCAAATATTGAGTTCCATCTGTGTGGTGGATGCAAATTAAACAGGCTAATTAAACACAAGCGATAGATTTGCACATGTTCAAATTGCTTTATGCATCATCTCCTTGCTCCCCCAACCCCCACCTCCCCCCACCACCAACCCTCCTCTCATAATAATACCCAGGCTTCTCTCCATGCCTTGCACATCTTATATCACCTTTCCTTTTGTTCGCTCAGCAAGATTCGTGAATGAAAGTGTCCCATTAAAGTGCCGAGTGATGGATGTCAAACACCGTTTCGCCAGAATGGTGATTGAAAACATTTTCCAAGGACGATAATTGTTATACCGTTGAGCAGGCCAATGTCGGGTTTTCTCCTCAAAATTAGGAGGGAGGGAGAGAGAGAGAGAGAGAAAGCCCCTCTCGCACTCACCCAGATGCTGCCTGGACATCCTTGGAATCGTGTAGGTTGGAACTAAAGTACAAAATCAAATAGAAATAGTTGCCAAGGAAATAATTCGAAGGATGAATACGACTTTAGGATTGATTTTTTTTTTTGTATGGACGTGTTTAAATAACGGCTATTTTTTTAATGGTGCGTTGAAGAGACCTGAGGCTTTGGAAGTCATGCAGCAGCTGTGATGTTTTGGGTCACTGTGATGCGCATCTGGCTGCCGCAAGTTGCCCACAAAAACACACAGCATATCCTGTGATGTCTTGTAGCTCAGTGGTTAGAGCACTCACCTCGCATAGCAAGAGGCCTGGGTTCAATTCCTGGCAGAGCGAAACCTTGGGCAAGTTTCCTTACTCCGCACACGTACGCACGACTGTTCGTGGGGGACGCTGCTGTGCTCATTCGGCTGCCGCGTTTCGCCCACAAATTTACAATTAATTCACTTCACAGTATATTCTGTGAAGCGCTTTGAGACATCCGGAAGACGTGGAAAGCGCTATATCAAACGCAATTATTATTATTAAATTATTATTATTATTACACAACAATAACTCTAGGAATTGCCTAGGAAACTGGACGGGAGGGAAATGAGATAAGATGGCTACTGTATACTGCCTCAGGGTGACATGAGACCTGCCTGAGCAACATAAGTCACCAAGATAAGCAATTACTAATTGATCCATTTGATGCGTTCCAAGTGAAGTTGTACATTCCCGCTGCCAGGATCCATCTGTTCTTGTGGGAGTTGAGTTAACTGCTGCTCTCCCCTCGTGTGATGCTCGCTTGTTAAAATGCCTTGGCCAATAAACTCCAGCACAGAGATTCAGCATCACCGCGCACCAATTAGCGGCCTCGCTTAACCATTCAAATAAACAGTCGCTACACTCCGCAGTAAATCCTGTGAAGCACTTTGGGTTGTGTCAACGACGCTGTATCAAATGCAAGGATTATTAATTACTATTGTGATTAACACGCAACACATCTGGCCTTTTCAAACCACCTGTGTCTAAATATAATAATATAATAATAATAATCCTTGCATTTGACATAGCACTTTGCACGTCTACCAGACTGTGTCTCAAAGCGCTTCACAGAATATACCGCAAAGTGAATTGACTGTATATATATTTGTGGGCGAGACGCGGCAGCCAATTGCGCACAGCAGAGTCCCCCACAAACAGCTGTGGATTGAAATGACCGATTTTTTTTATGATTGTGTTTTTTTTTGAGGGATTATTATTAGCCGTGTGTGTGTGTGTGGAGTAAGGAAACGTGCCCGAGGTTTCACCCTGACCTGCCTGGATTCGAACACAGGTCTCACGCTTGTAAGGCGAGCGCTCTGAACCACTGAGCTACAGGAACTCCATTAGAAACAACTCCATCAAGTCACTCCGATGGTCTGTTTGTTGGTAAACTCACATTAATTTATTCTTTCAAGCAGCATTAATTTCAGGACACCTGATGTCACTCACGTTTCATTTACATTGGCGACGGTGGTCCTATGTTTTGTCAGCCTGAACTTTATGGCTCTTTATTTTCTCTCTCCCCATCTCTTCACCTTCCAAAAATAAATGACTCATGTGTCTAATGACCTAACGTCAATCCAGTGTTGGTCACAAGGCAATCTACCACCTCGATATACATGCCCCCCCAAAAAAATGGAGAGAGACCGAGGATAACAAATGGTTTCTGTTAGATCAGGATAGCTTGGGAGGTTGGGGGTGGGGGGTGGGGGGGGGGGAGGTGTGGGGGTGAGGTGGGAGAATTCACAGGAAGGATTCTCCTCCGCAGGATCTGAGTATGGTAGTTATCGTGTCACTGGTGTGTACAGTGGTATTTGAAGTCAAGCCAACACATCTTGCAGGGCTGGCTGCCACACGTCACAGCCCTGTGTGTAGTCAGCGGACCGATGACGGATGACGGACGACTATTGCTCGGCCGACTCGGGGATTCTTGATTCAAGGATACACTGTTATGAACCGAAAGACTTTGAACATTGCTTCCCGAAGCTCTGGGGAGGAAAACCACCTGCCTTCAACCAGATATGAAAACACATCTCTTTGAGTGATTTTGTTTCGCGGGAATACTTCCCGCATTGGGCTGCCAGAAACATTTCACTCCACGCTGGGCGAGCAAAGCCACACAACGCTAAGCCATCTCCTCGTGTTAAGGCCCGTTGGGTTTGTAGGATTGAATCGGAAGGCACGGGGGGTTTGGAGGAGGCCAGTTAGTTCGCGCACCAGGAAAGATTTCTTCATGACACACAGCGTAATGAATAACTGGAGGAGGTTATCGGGAATGGTAGAGGACACCTCAAGACAACTGAACAGTCAGGGATTAGGGCCAGAGTATGGGGGAGTGGGGAGGGGTGGGGGTAGGGTTTGGGATTAGGGAGGGCGGAAAGCAGGAAGGTGGCTGAAGGCACCGTCGATGAAAAGGTTTCCTGTAGGCGTGTCTTGAAGGAGACAAGGAAAGGGAGTGGGGCGAAGTGCACCAAACGAGTGTGATATAATACAAATCGATTCTTACCGAAAACGGTTGCAAGTGATACACGCAGCACGGATCGCTTTTCTAACCTGATCGTGTACCGAGCTCAGGATGTCCCTCGCAATTTTCTGCGATTGTCATATTCACCGTTGATGTAAAAATCAGCTGCGGGGAGCGAAGAAACGCAAGCCACGTGAGGCGGAGAGTTGTTAAGGAATTGCTTCTTCAATCTTTAACGTGAAATTAATGAAGGTGCTAAGAATGGCTCAGGGATGAGAAGTGATGAGACTCATCTCCGAATCTAGAATTGGGCGATCGCTAATGTATTTATCTGGCCATTATACTGATACACTGAGGGCATAGAACCTGACTGTGATCGGATTGCCACATCCATTTATCTTAGCAGAATTCCTGCACGATGAATTGTTAATCAATTGAGCGATGCTTGCCATCACAATTAACCAAAGGAGGAGAATGATTATTTTCTCTCGTCTTTACCCGTACCAATAGCAATTGTTCAGTTTCAAAAACAGTGAGAAAATAGTGGCTGCCTACAGAACTCACTCTTACGCAAAACTGTTTCTCAAATGGTCCCCATTGAGACGTCCCACCCGGGGACAGAGCATTTCCTCTCAACCAAGTTTCTTTGTTTAAAAAACAACATTGAACTCACTGGAAAATAAGATAATCTGGAAAATAACACCCACAGGGGGCTGCCGTAGAACTGAATATTGGATATTAACTGGTAGAAAATGAATAGCTTTAACATCTAGAGTTGTCTAGTCTCAGTAATCTCGTCTATTTGAGGAGTAAACCCCAAAAATCCAATTGCAGCTGCCGTGTACAAAATATGGTCCAGTTACGACATTTGAGCGTGTTTGCATTCATCATTGCATTCTGATATAGCGCTTTTCACGTCTTCTAGACTTCCAGCGTCTCAAAGCGCTTCACCGAATAGACCGTAAAGTGAACTGACCGTATATTTGTGGGCGAAAAGCGGCCGGCAGCCGATTGCAACAGCGATTGCGCACAGCGGCGTTCCCCCCCGCAGACGGCCGTGGATTGAAATGACCTTGGTTTTAACGCCTCATCCGAAAGATGTGGCACCTCCGATCACGCGCAATGGTCCCTCGCCACTGTGTCGGAACGCCAGACAAGTCTGTGCTCAACCCGGAACGGAAACCGACGCCCTTCCGAATCGAAGGTGAGAAGGTTACCGAATGAGGGCACACGCCGACGCCTTCAATATGCGTGTGCGTGGGTTTTTTTTTGCCAGGCAAACGTTGCGTCTGTCAGGAAAGTGTCCGGGTTAAGAAGAAATCAGTTCGAATGCAATCGAGTGCTTTCCTTTCGAAGAGTGCACTTACGTCGAGCGCAAATTTTGTTGGACACCGAAGATTAAAAGATCATCTGGCATGATCTCACAAACTAGTTCAACAGGCCTTGACTGGCATAACAGCGCCTTGGGACGTCCTGCCTGACGTGAAAGGCGCGATTACAAGTGTAATTTTGTTGGTGGTATTTTGTTGTTGACTGCCCTCCTCCTGGTTCCCGTGTTTCCAGGCTGTGTTAAAGAGCTGTTTTTGCTGGTTAATATTGTTATTGATTTCTCTCAGAGGAGAGATTTCATTGTCTTTGCACCAGATTGCTCAGTGGAATAATTTTATGCATCATCTCGGAGAGCAGATAAAGCCGTCAAGAGCTTCACAAGCATCACCAATATAAGTGCCAGTCATGTTGCACAGAGCAGGGTCCCATCAAAAAAAATACATGAGATGAACGTCAAGCAGTCTCGCGAAACAACAACGCAGTTTTTGTTTTAGTAAATTAACCTGTAAATCTGGACTGGTAAGTCTTGGGTCTTAGTCGATATAATTGTGCAATATAATGTCGTTTCCAGCCACAGTGGTATTTATCTTATGAAAATACCATATACTCTAATTGAGATGAATCACGCCACGCAAACCCGGTAGCCAAAAGGACAACAGGTCAGGATTAGTATTTCAAATTCACAATCTTGCTGCTTATTACATGCGGGGTGGGGGGGTGGGGGGTGGAGGGTGGAGAGGTGGAGGCTATTAAATTTTCTGTGAGATCAGGAATTTCATTACGCACAACAAGCGGAAAGAAATGGACAGTAATTGATTAAATACAGTCCCGGGGTATAATAATTTAACAATGGTATATTTGGTATTAATTGGAGCAGAACAAAGATTAATGTTGAACCTCAAACAGTCTGGGAACGTTTCACTGCTGTGTGCGACAATGCGGATCAAACCTAGGAATTTTACAAAAGCTCAGAAGTGCTTGTATTCAGAAGCTAAGTGGGAATATGAATTGGCGGGTGCGATTTCACTGGTTCGGTGAATATTGCCTTTCGAATGGCAGTTTGTAGGCACTATTTTGAAATGACTGCGCGCAGAGGGCAGACAGATCGGCCGAGAGCGAGTCGTGCATCAGGACGGTGGCACGGTATTATTTTGCTCGTTGCTAGTTCATCTCCGCAGCTGAGCGCATGGGAATTACAATCAGCGGCATTTCACTGGAAAGCCTTCCATTGCTGCTGGAGCAAAATGAGCTTTATTTAAACAATGCGTTCGCAGGAACACTATTAATCACCGCGCCAGCTCTGAAAAATTGATACTAAATGCGGAAAGAACCATTTATTGCCCCCCAAATTAATTGCTGAGACTGAAAACGGGAATCACAGGATGTAAAACTTATTATTTATGTCCTCTTGGCTCAGTTGGTGGAACTCTCACCTTCGAAGATAAATCGGCAGTTCATCTCGTCGCTTCTTTGAGGAACGTTTGCTGGGACAGATCATTGGCGTGCGTGCCTGCAAAACAACAATTAAAATAAATTGGTCTGGTACTGTACTTTTTAGAACCACGCCAGATAAAAGCGCGATTATAATTTGTGGTGTTTTTAAATCGGGGTCGGTTCTTCTGTCAAAAAAAAACACAAGAGAAAAATCGTGGGGAACATTTTTTACCCCTACCCCTAGGTAAATTCGGTGAAATTCGGGTTCATTTTGAGACACTGGCAAGGGGTGGTGAGAGGGGGAACCCTCACTAAATGTTCAAATGTGTCGTGAAGTGTGAATGGGCGCAGCCCTCTCTCAACCCAATCCCCCACCCACCCACATAAAAAAAAACAGTCTGGATTCCTGTACGTTAGGTCACCGCTGTCTACCTTCTGCGTGTTCGAGGGGCTACGCGAGGGGTTACGCTCAGAAATAAGTGCCTCCACACTGTTACTGTAATGCTATTTAATCCACAAAACGCGACGCGTAATTCGCTCAGTCCTTCGATTCAAACTTTACAAGTCAACCTCTTTCAATTCAACCTCATTCAAACTCTCTTTCGAATCTGCAAGTCACTCTTCGCAGAGTGCACCTCCGATTGCCACTTACGTCCTTAAAGCAAATATGTAACAGTCACCGAGGGGAATTACAGCCGAGTGTACAATTATAATAAGTCTTTGTATTTGATACAGTGCCTTTCACGTTGGGAGGATGTCTCGAAACGCTTGGTAGGATTTTACTGTAAAAGAGTATTTTGCGAGGCTGAAATATTCAGGTCATAGCTGGAGCTTATGAACAGCTGTTAAATTTGTATTCGCAAGGTACGCTACACAATGTGGGTTTGTATGGATATGGAAGACACGCACGATAGAATAGTTAAGCCACCGATAAAACGGTAAGAATTCTATGAAACTTCAGGGTGAGAACGCAGTTCTCTCAAATAATAATAATATCAATATAATAATCCTTGCATTTTGATGTAGCGCTTTTCACCTCTTCTAGACGTCTCAAAGCGCTTCACAAAATAGACTGTAAAGAGAATTGACTGTATATTTGTGGGTGAAACGGGGCAGCCAATTGCGCACAGCAGCGTCGCCCACAAACAGTCGTGGATTGAAATGAACCAATTTTTTTATTATAGGTTATTTTTAGATGGATTATGATTAGGTGTGTGTGTGTGTGTGTGGAGTAAAGAAACTTGCCCAAGGTTTCACCCTGATCTGCCTGGATTCGAAACACAGTGTCTCACGTTTGTAAGGCGAGTGCTCTAACCACTGAGCTACAGGAGCTCCATCATGGTGCACAATGACTGAAGTATAGTTACCCTTTTTAACTCTTCAATTCAGGTTGGATGAATCCCTCAAATGCGCGCTGGAGGTTAGGCTACTTGTTAATATAGAACCGAACTTTAACGCTACTTTGGCAATGCAAAATGTCTGATGTGACCTGCATCAGACGCGTTGGAGCTCATCAATATGCTAATCCTTGCTGATTTTACAAACCCTAATTGTGACACATTTAGTGTTTCGATGAGATATACGGCACTTGTCAATGTCTCCTAGTAAATAAGCGTGACACTTGTCAGAGCGTGAATAAACATGAGCTATTAAGCCTTCCTGAAACTCTTTATAAGTATCATTGCAACTCATAAAAGTTGAAGTGAAAGGGGTTTCTATTTAAATTAAAATATGTCAAGCTGAAAGGAAATTAGGTGGTTAGGACTACAATGCATATTCACATGCTAATGAAGGACATTTGCTCAAGAGGTAGTGCTCCACATAGAAACGGCTTAAATTTTTTTTCTATTGTGTGATTGCCACCGATAACTTATTCATAAGAGTTATTAGATTTTTAAATTAAAATATTGATAAAGTCCAGCATTTTTTTGTTCTCTGTGCACAGCCCAATAACAAAATACGGTTAATAATTAAATAGCTTTTTTTTCGGTAGGAAGCAGACCCTTTATTATTGGATCGGACTGAAGAATTTTGCTGTGTCTATTTGACACCGACTGTCTCTCGCACACATGAAGGAAGGTGAACTGGATTAGGGGCATGACCTTAGCGTCGGCTTGACTGTGAAACAGGACTGACAAGAACTGAATGTGTCTTCCTCTCGTTCGTCCTACATTTCTATGTTCTTCACTCGCCTTGATGGCTCTCTGATTCATTTCTTTCCTGTTTAACAATAACAGAAATGGCTGGGGGATAAACTCAGCAGGTCAGGCGGCATCTACAGAGAGAGGAAAGTGAGTCCAACTTTTCGGGTCCACGACCCTTTGTCAGAACTGGGGCATGTTGGGAGGGAGAAGCTGTAAAGCACTAACAGAGTCAGGGCAAGGGCAACCATTTTGGAACCAATATTTGTATCTCTGGTGAGATGATGATTGGTTGCTTTCTCTATCGGGACTTGGCACAGAGATAGACTTCTCTTTGTTTTGGCTGCTCCACCTCCTTGACCATTTGAAGCATTTCCAATTTCAATGTAACACTGAAAAACAACCCTTTAATCCCACAAACACAGGGCGTGAGCCAATTGTGATGTAGTGTTTCAACGTCTTTTAGTAGCAATATGGAGCTCTATGGAGTCAAAAGATCTGCCTGGTCTGAACTGATAGGAAGCCATTGATGGTGCGGATACCAATCTGAGGAACACGGTTTCTGCTCAAGATATTTTTGCTTCCACTTGAAATTCCTCCAAACCTATAGAAACAAAGGCGGCTTGGGTTCAGAACCAATCCAAAAGTGGCAGGCGGAGTGGTTTGGAAATTGGTGCTTTTTTGAGAATTTTCCAGCGTTCCAGAAACTTGGTAAACGTTGGGTCTAAAGAGACACAACGGTATTGAGCCCAATAGTTGAGTGAGAGGTATTGGCAAGAGTCGGGGGGGAAAAAGTCAGCCTGTGTGATTTTTTTTTTTTTAGTTTGCTTCATTGCCCATTGGCATTGATAAAAGTCATACCAATCAGAAAAACACGGCCAGGGCCAGATGAATGAATTTTTGTAAAATCAATCCTGAGGGGGGCAAAAAAACAAAGAAATGGCAGCAGATGGCGGAGAGTAGAGTGCAGCCAAAAGGAGCTCCTTTCTCCTTGAGGATCGCTTCTGTTCAAAGAGCTTCAAAGGTACTCGCTTTCAAAACTCTAACCTCCAGGAGATTGTCAGCCCATGCTTAGAATGTATGGCAACTTCGCCACCATCTGTGACATGGTCCTGCCAACAGAGAACATAGCCAGAGAGAATACAACCTCACTGACTCTCTGTTTGATTACCAATGACACACAGATAGCTGGTACTAGTTCAGGACTCTCACAAATCCGCGGACCAGCTGACAAGGACAGGTTGGCGCGAAGGCCACAGATGTTTGTGAAATGTAAATTTCCATTTCAGGAGCCTAAAACATCTGCCACTTGTCGAGCGGTTCCTGGCCACCTCTCTCTCGCTCTCTGAGGCCATATCACAAATCAGATAGCACGAAAAGAAAAGTTCTGGAGCCCTCCCCTCTCTTTCTCTCTCTCTCTCTCTCTCTCTCTCTTTCTTCACCGCGTGAAAGTTTTTCGAGGCAGGAATTTGGAAATGCGAGGCAACCTTCGGGAAGGTATTGATGTAGGCTTCGCTTCCAGTTCCTGCTGCTCTCTGTCACTGCTGAAAGATTTGGGTTCCTCTTTGGTCACAGTGCCAGATTTCCAGCTCTCTGCCTCTGCATTGCTTGGTGAGAGGGAGAGAGGTAGCCTGGGGGTATGGTGGGACGATTTTTACACCGTGTGGAATCAGAGCAAATATTTAGACACCATTTATGCTATTTTACTGCAACCCAATTAAATACAGTAAATACGACGCTATTAAATTGGTAACCAATTTTCCTTTTTTGTGTGTGGTTATTCTCTAACATTTTGTTTTGTTTGTGTACTGAAACATACAGGTACAGTACTGGAAAAGACTTGGTCACTTCCAAGTGAAATGCCATGAATCTCGTATCTTTCAACCACTATGCCTGCATTCCCTGGAACTCTCTTCCCAAATTCCCCTATCTTATGCCCTCCCTCCCTCCCTGTTATCAAAACCTTTATTAAAAAAACCGTGGTATAAAGCCAGTGTTTTCAGCCACAAAAAGACAGTCCTTCAGGTTGACAGCATATCCTGCAAAGCGCTTTGAGACGACCCAAAATGCGCCCTATCAGATGTACGGATTATTTATTTGATTTCAAGGATTTTAGGGAATTCTTTGCTTCGACCATCTGAACAGCAGTCTCCCAGCTCTGGCTCCTCACATCATTACCGCAGTGTCTGCTTGAAGCAGTTAGACGATATTAAAAGCATTGATTGGTATATATGATGCACTTGGAGTCTTAGCAATACTTTTGCTGCCTGATTTACATGAAAGCTATTAATTAAGATTCAATTTGAATAAACATGTACTTAAAAATTAAATCACATCATGTAGGTGATGCAAATTAGAAACATTTTGGAATAAATTTGAATCAATAATGTAACCATACCAATTGCTGCTCATGAACTAGCTACCCTTTAGATTCCATCAGCAAAAAAAAACCAGGGGGTTTGGAAATGAAATGGAGCTGCTTTGGCTTGAAGACCATAATACGTACTCTGATGAGATTTTTTTTTAGATTAAAAAAAAAGATTTGGGTTCCAGGTAACTAGGTCGAATTGATCCACTCCACTGCAGAACAACAAAGGGAGGCTAACGTTGCATTACATTGAACTGGTGGGGCGGGTGGAGAGAAAAACAACCATTTTTCTCCTCCTCTATTGCCTGAGATTTCAAAGATATTCAAATCGAATTACGGCGCGAGACGGAAGGCGACTTTATTTCTTTCCTGCAACAATGCAGTCTTTTTTCTACCCACCTCCCTCCACCCCTAAACCCCCCCCACCCCACTGCCTCCACCCAGCAACGTGCCCAATTTACGGAGAGGTTTGTCAGTGGAATAAGGCAGAGACACTGCCCTAGGAATAGCGAGACTTTGGCTGGGAGACATTGGAAACGCTCGACACTCTCTCACAGTGGCGATGAAACCCCTGAGACTGCAGTTTGAATGATTTTGTCAGAAATCTGACATTGCTCTCCAACTCTATTAATGGCTTCTATAAACTGCCTACCCCATGTGAATGGTGCTATATAAATGCAAATTGTTGTTAGCACTTAAGCTGACTGCGGGTTGACAGAAACTCCTATCTGTGCGAGCTAAGCCATTTCTAGTGCAGTGGCCCGCCGTATCCTATGATGTTTTATGAGGTATTAAAATATGATAATAATTAGAACAATCCTTGCATTCGATATAACATCATCAATATGTTGGAAATTGCTCGGCAGGGTTTTACTGTGAAGTGCAGTGACTGTGTCGGTGTAGGTGAAATCATGTGGCAAATTTTAAAAAAATTACATTTTTATGAATAACACAAAGAAGAATTCATTCCGTTGTGTCTTTTGTTTGCCAAAGTCCACCACTGTTTTCTTTTGTGCCAACAGCAAACGTAAAAATACAATAGAAAAAAAAAGAAAAGAATGCCCAGGAAGGATTTCAGCACACACACACACACACAGCATTCACTGGCGGGGAAATATGGCAGAGTCATTAAATAAAATACTTAAATGCTTCTGTCATCACGTTCGAAGACACTGAAACCTGACCCAAAAACAGAAGTGGAACCAAGAAGTTAATGTGAGTGAGCAATTTAGGGAAATTAACCATCAGCAAAGAATTAGTACGAGGGAAACTGTTGGGATTGAAAAATGACAAATCTCCTGGACCTGATGGTCTGCATCCGAGGGTTTTACCAGAGGCAGCTGCAGAGATATTGGATGCCTTGTGTTTGATCTTCCCCAAAATTCTCTGGATTCTGGAACGGTTCCCATTCATTGGAGGATCGCAATCGTCACACCACTATTTAAGAAAGGTGGGAGAGAGAATGATGGGGAACTATAGACCAATTAGTCTGACATCGGTGGTAGGCAGAATTCCAGAATCCATAATTAGGGACGTCGTAGTGGGGTACTTAGAAGACCATAAACTGATCAGGCAGAGTTAACATGGCTTTACAAAAGGGAAGTCATACTTAACGAATCTTTTAGAGTTCTTTGAGGATGTATCTAGCAGGTTAGATAGGGGGAAACGAGTAGATGTAATGTGTTTAGATTTTCAGAAGGCGTTCGATAAGATGCCACAAGAAAGGTAGTTACGCAAGATTAGGGCTCATGGAATTAAAGGCAGTGTATTAACATGGATCGAAGAGTGGCTAACGGGAAGGAAACAGAGTAGGGATGAACGGGTCCTTCTCGGATTAGGTAATTAACCAATGGACCAGGTTGCCAGGAGGGGTGAAGTGGGTGTTTGAAGCCAGGCAAGGCTGGACATTTGTTTGAAAAAAAACAACTCGTTGCAGTGGTATGAAGATGGAAAGATGGGTGGAAGGAGGAGATCAAATGGGCTGAAGGGGCTTTCTTCATCCAAACCCTGTGCAGTAATCATGTGTGATCTTGCAAAGTAACAGTGAGAGACAATGACACCTGCCAGTGTTATCGGTAGCCGGCAGTAAGTGAACCAGCAGAGATTTTTAAAAAAAACGAAATCAACCTTTGCGAACACCCCACAGAGCACGAGATATTAATCTGGAGCATGGAAAGGCCTCAAACATCACAGTCAGAGAATTTGACATTCCTGCCAGGCTGGAGGAAATAAATCCCAGGCTTTCCTGTGTATTTTGGTTGAAGCTCTGCTCGCTCAGTGGGCTCTGCGTTTGCCCAGAATTGTAAAGAAATCTAAGGATATTGGGGAAAAAGAATGAAGGAACTTACAGTAAAATGCAATGCAATTTACGCTGCAAACATTCACATCGAAGAGGACGCCTCAAAGAGCGGTTGGGCAGGCAGTCAAGCTGGGAGTGCGGAGGAGGAAAGATATTTATTCTTTTTTGTGGGGGTGAGAGGGTGGTTGGTGGTGGTGGGGTAAGGAGGTGCGGAAACATGACACGGTACTGTGCTGACAAATCATTTCAGCTCAAGGTTAACTAATGTTTATGGAGAACATCACGAAACTGATTGTGTTCTTAGCAAGTTGTGCTCAGCCTTTCAGGGGAAAAAAAATCCCTCCACCCCACTCGCATGCTTTTTTGACTAAATTCGATTTTCATTTTAAATTAGATTTTCCCCCCAAAAAAACTGCCGCCCCCCCACCCCCCCCCCCTCTCCTCTCTCCCCGGCCCGCCCCCTCCACCCAATCTTAAGATGCATTACATATTGGAAAGTCAGCTTTACATTGCTCGCACACACATACCCAAATAACAGTACAACATTCATTGAACTTTTACACATGTGAATTGTGTGTGTGAAGGCAGGAGCTGTACATAACGAGGGGGTGGGTGGGAGGAGGTGGCAGTCTGCATAGAAGGGCTACAATGCACTGTGTATATTTAATAATAATAATCCTGATCATGTCATTGAGAAGTCTCAAAGCTCGTCACAGAATATACTGTAAAGTACTGTACCGTGACTGTGGATTTTGTGGGCGAAACGCGGCTGCCAAATGTGCACAGAAGTGTCCCACAAATCGTCGCGGATTGAGTGACCAAATTATTATATATAAATATTATTAATTTACCACTACGCCTCCACGAAAATCGGCCACCCCCCCAAAAAAAAACACGTGCTACAATTAAGGGAACACTTCAGAAGTCAGAGGGATTATTATTTTGTCAAGTTTAAGTTTGATCACTTTAAATGGTACAAATAAAAAAGAAACAAATCCTTGTGTTTGAATTATTTATGCATCACGAGTGCCTTTCCTGACAATATCTCAAAGCGATTCATAGATTTACTGTAAGGTACAGTGACTGTGCATTTTCTAGGCTAATGCACAGTGAAGAAGCAATGTGGCATAGTCACACAGACTGCCACAAATTGAACGACCAATTTTACGCTAATTGAAATCAAAATGGATTGTATTCAATGAATTGATGGACTCAAAAATTTAAAGAAAGCTCGAGGCAACGAAGATTAAAAGTCAGAATGACAGAGAATTCATAATGAAATAGATGTTTTCTGAACACCTGAGAATAAACTAATTCTTTCACTTAAAATATGATAATACATATAATAGACACATATATATAATATATATTAAAACGGCTTCAGCGAACTGCGAGTCAGGAATGCGTGCAGACGAGGGAATCAACCACAGAATAATTTGCTCCATTAACAATAAAGCAGATACATTGCTGCGTCTGTTAATACTGTACGTAGATATGTATGACCTCACCACGTTTAAAGATTATTTTATCATGTCTGAAATCTCCATTATATTCCTAATGGATACCAGTTAAGCTAGGAATGCAGTCCTTTATACAATAAAACAGAGAGATATATTCTTTTACCGTAACAGCGGGCGCTGGCTGCTCTTTCAATTTCATCGGCAAAAAAAGTCATGAATCAAATCCATATCGGACTGGAAGCATTATTGCTACTGTGTGACATTTAAGTTTTATTAGAGGCGCCCAACAGGACAGAGCATTGCATGTACTGTCTGTATCTGCGACTGAAATTAACGACTGTATAGGCGAAATACATCACTTACGGTGATAAAGGTTGTTCAAAGATTGCACACCCCACACAGACATGTCATGACTGGATTGGCAGTATCATCAGTTACAAAAGTATAGTCAGAGAATAAAAAACTAGCTATTAGTTATTGCGCTCTGTACTAAGCAGCGCATTTTGGAGTGTTAACCTCACATCGTGATTATCGACAAATTGTAAATTGCAAAGCTGATGAATAATTTGGAGGAGAGGCTTTGGTCTTTGGCGAGTGAATGTCATGAGAGCCTGAAACCCTTGTTAAATCTCGGTTTCAATTGAACATCCTCTTAATTGAAAGGACCGCGGATTGTTATGAGCGAGAAGACAACTCGCGCGTCACTTTTACGGTTATGTCACTTGTACAGCCCCTTTCACCTCAGGAGGACTTCCCAAGGCGCTGGACAGTCACTGCTTCAGATCCGAGCTGGGGACGAGGGGAGGGAAGGCAGGGATTAGGAAAGGCAGGGATTAGGAGTTGCCCTTGGGACCATCGAAGAGGAGGGTCTTGAGGCGGGACTCGAAGGAGGCCAGGGATGGGGCGAGGCGGGAGGGACTGCGGGGTGGAGTTCCAGAGGTTGGGGGCAGAGCGGCTGAAGGCTCGTTCGCCTGCCATTGGTGGGGGCGGGTGGGTCGGGGATCGTGGAGCAGACCATAGCCTGCCGAGCGGAGGTGGGGGGGCAGATTAGCAAGGAAGGGGTGAGAAGGTCATGGATGTAGGTTGGGGTAGAGGGGCGAGGTGGTGAAGGGCTTTAAATGTGAGGACCAGGATCTTGAATTGGATCCTCAGTGTGGGGGGAGGGGGGGGGGGGGGGGAGAAAGCTCTTTATTTCCCGTATTGCCTGTAACTGCACTTTTCCCCTCCAAAGCTTCAATATATTTCTCCATTAAAGTATTTTATTCAAAGTGGTCCTGATTATTCACTGCATCTGTCGTGGCGTTCAATTATATCACCATCAACAAATATTTTTTGCAGCAGATAGATAGATGGATAGATCGCAATCTCGACCCCCAGCAATGCGAGCTCAGCCAAGCAGCGCTCGGCTTTTTTATGTAATAACCCCAGATATTCCATCTCGCTTTTCGCCGAACAAAATAATCACAGTTAAGGAAGGAACAGCGTAAAGGCAACAGCAGCCAAAAGTGAGATGTTGGCAGGACGCCGGCTTGTAAATTAGAGCAAGCCTGTTCACGGTTGTCATAAATCTGCAAGAGTTCTCACAAAGTACTGATAGGTGACATCAACGGGGAAGATGTATTGTATACATAATACTGTTTCCAAGCACATGTCCTCTCTGGTACAATGTTGTTCAGGTAAGGGGAGAGGTGAGGGAGCTTCATAAACGTATGTGTTGCGCGTGCGTGTGTGTGTGTGTTTGTGCGTACGCAATCTCCTCTGAAAGCACACACAGTATCGGACTCGACGACAGCAACTTGTATATGTCTAGCGGCCTACACAAGGGGTAGCTTCCCGGAGTGTTTGACAGTGGCGGGGGTCATGACAACGAGCCAGGGGGAGAGAGAGAGTGGGAGGTGGGGGTGGGTGGGGGGGGGCGGGGAGAGAGGTGCCATGAACACAGTTAAAAAGGAAGGCAGAGTTTGAAGGTCGGGAGGGAGGGAGGGAGGGAGGGAGGGGAGCAAGGCAGAGATTTGCCAAACAAATCAGCCAGAAGGGACTTTTTTTTGAAAATTTAAGAAACACAAATCAACTAGGTAACTCATTCGTATGCAGGATTTGCAATCCTGTGTGTGCTTTATCTCTCTGGCTCTGCGAAAGCGTCATGGCTCTCTGTTAAAGGATGTTAGCAGCTAACATCTTAACCAGACCTGGCTCACCTCCATTGCAAGTTGCAAATCTCTTTCCGAATTTTCCGCGGAACTCAGTCAGATCCCCTCGTAAACTTACCTGCCCCAGAGAGAGGGGGAGAGAGAGAGAGAGAGAGAGAGAGAGAGAAAAAAAAGGATTGCGCAAAACTGGATCGTGACTAGATTTGCACGCACTGCTTGAGAAACGATCTGCGCTACACTTTTGGAAGCGATCCAGTTATACGATGAATAAATCTTGATATTAGAACATCATTAATACAGTCTGTCACTGTTCTGTTTTTGGGTGGGGGGGGGTGGAGGGGTGGGGGGGTGAGTAGGGTGGGGGGTATAATTGCAACTCAGAGTCATGTTTTATTGTTTGCCTTTGATACGTATTCTACCATAGTAGTCTTTGCCCCCAATTTGCTTGCGCAATTAATATCCGGATAATTTGAGAAATAAATCGAAGACAGGTGTCTCTGTGTGTGTGTGTGTGTGTGTCTGTAGCCTGGCTTCCAAGGACAAGTCACCGTATGCAACGTCCAGTATAAATCCTGATAATGTCTTTGCCGTGACTAAGACAAAGTCTAAATCCCGCGCTATTCCATCACGCTCCTATTGTTTCTGACAGCCATTATGGCATCAATGTGTGTAAGCACAAAATCCATACCGATTAATGGTTTGAAAGTCAATGTGTAATTATAATTTACGAGGGGCGCAGAATGAGGAAATTATGCATTATTAAAAGAAATTATCTGTTCGTTTTAAATCGTGCGTCCTTTGTTGGAATTTCAAAGGGGGCAAATGAATCTTTATTTAGCCAAACAAACGGACGCAAGTCGTGCTGTTTGCATATGAAGTCCGCTAACTGGTTCCCTAAATTATTGAAATCAAGCTTTTCTACTTAGCGAAAGGCATGGGTTTGCTAATGAAAACGCTTCAAAGCAAATATTGAAAACGAGAGGTTGGAAAGCATGTGTTTACTGCTCAATTAATATTTAGCAACATTTTGAATAAGAGATGGATTTCAGGCCTTAAATTGTGGTGCCAGAGCCTTGAGTTGAAACCAACAACAACTTGCGCTTAAAGATCGCCCTCTACCAGCGGGATTTCCTGAAGCCTATCAACAACAACAACAAAATTACATTGATAGAACGCCTTTCACGTTGAGAGGACATCCCTATCAGTAAAATCCGCGGAACCCACAAGCAACATTTGTGTGTTTCCCTGCCTGAAACTAACATATACAGGTTATGGAGAGAGCGGGTGAAATGGAGCAGGAGAAGGTGGGGGTGAGGGTGGGGGTGGGAGGGCAAGGGGCAGGATGGAATTGGCTGGTGAGCTGTCAGTTTGACCATCCTGTGTTCAATTCTGAGTGGCATCCAGAGGAACATACGAACATAAGTATTAGGAGGAGGATTAGGCCATTCGGCCCCTCCAGCCTGCTCCGCCATTCAATAAGATCACGTCTGATCTTCTAATCTAACTCCACCTGCCCCCCCCCTCCCCCCCACCCCCACCCTGCCTTATCCCCCATATCCCTTCATGGAAAAGGCCTGTAGAGTATTGAAAGTTCGGGGTCAGTGGAGTGTAGCTGATGCAGCCGCAGTTTTATGGAGCCAAGACCTCGCCGGTTTGAACTGAGTTTGTTAGTTGCAGATAGAGCGACATTGGGAGGCTTGACTTTGCCAAGGTTAGAGAGGGAGAAACCAGCCAGGATTGCTGCTGTTGGCTTCACTATTGCGTTGCCCTCTGCTGCTTTGTGTATGTGTTTGGCATCCGCTCGGTGGGTGGTGGGGGGAGGTGGCAGCTCGTCTGTGGTCCAGTGACCTGCCCTACCCTCGCTGCTGCCACTCACACACGACAGAGGGCAACTTGAGCAGGGAACCAGAGGGTAAACCAGGGTCTCTGGAACCTCACACGAACACGAGAGAGGAGGCCAGACTGAGACTATTGGCATGTACCAATGTGGAGAATGTTAGAAGAATAATTGGCCTTTTTTCTACTTTTGTTTCTCCTCCCCCCCAAAAAAATACACATTGATATTTGTTACGAAAGTCAGGCACTTCCAAAATAAGAAAAACATTAAGAATTTGGTCACTCCGTTCACGGCTGTTTGTGGGGGAACGCTGCTGTGCGCAATTGGCTGCCGCTTTTCGCCCACAAAGCAATGTACTGTACAGTCACTTTACAGTACATTCTGTGACGCACTTTGTGATGTCTAGAAGACGCGAAAAGCGCTACATCAAAATGCAAGGATTAGGATTATATATTCAAAGCCATTATTTATATACTGACAGTCCCAGCCCTTTGATCCGAACACTCTTTTCTCCACACAGTTCATTAATAATGGGTTTGCTATACCTCGCGAGGTTACCAGCAGTGTGTGGCTACGGTTCCTTCAATGTAAATGTTATGGACCACTCAAATTATTTTATAGATGAGTGTGTGAAAGTATAATCAGATGAAATGGTGCAAGCATCCATCATGGGTGTTATATAACCAGCCAGAATATAGTAACAAGCCTTTACGCCATCAAAAAAAATCAAACGTTCTCTCTCCGAGCATATTGTAAAACGGCCGCTGGCAGCGAGTACGAGAAGGCTGTTCGAACACTGCAATATACCCTATGTGCAATCCTTTGCGTAAGTGAAAGGTCCCCTATACACACACAGTCACCCCAGGTCACCTGTTTGAAGGAAAGGAATGAATGATGGGCAAATCAAATGCATTCAGAACAGGAAAAAGCTGTCGCGTTGTAAGCTTACGTAACGTCCTCACGGGGTATCCAAACATCAAACACATCACCGGCTGACGACTTCTACTTTCCTAAATCACGGCCTCGGCCAATCAAGGGAGAGACTAATGGCAGAACCCCACGTTTCTATTGCACTCAAAATAGCGTTATCGGTGGGTGAGGCTGTAACGAGTAGGATTTTCGGGAATAAAGAGTGGACCTGCTCTCTCTCCACTTCCCTCACCCCACCAGTTGTTATGCAGCAGAATAATAATAATATCATCATCATAATAATAATAATAATCCTTGCATTTGATATAGCGCCTGATCAGGTCTTCTAAGCGTCGCAAAGCGCTTCACTGGAATATACAGTGCGCTGCTGGGAGAGGGAGAAGGATTGACAAATCAGTTTTTTAATAACCTTTCACTCTAACTCACTGTCACTTAGTGCGAAGCTTATTCTCAACGTTTGTAGGTTGGGGGTGGTTGGGGGAGTGTGTGGTGGGAATGCTAAAGTGTCTTTCTCTTACGTTTGGTAGTTAGAAAATGTCAACCGTTCCAAAGGCTACATACCTTTTTGAGTGGGAGTCTGCCAGTTAATGACAGCTTGCGTGCTGCGAACTTGCGACCGCCTGGTAACTGGATTGACAGCGTCCAGATAGATTTCACTCTGGGATTTTTTTTGTTGTGTTGTACAGCTTTCATCGCTCTGCGTCCGTTGTAGTTGTTGAAGGAGTGTGACTCACTTTCCTCGTCTCGCCAACACCCCCCCCACCCCCCCCCACCCAGCCACCTAACTCCCACTAGCCGCGTGACACTTTGACAAGACTCCTGATTTACGCTGCGATTGATATTTCCGTTCAGCAGTGAATAAATCTGCTGCCGATCGACAGCTATTGCCAACCCCCACCCCCCAACCACCTGAGAATGATACAAATTGAGGGACTCAAATGTGCCCCAATTTTTCTCTGTTAAGATTTTTTGGGGGGGATGTGTGGCTAGTTTAATCCGTCAGGCGGTCGAAGGAAATTAAAAAATAACCCTATCGAATACTAATTTCTGCAGTGAGTTGCAAACATTATCACACCTGTAACTAGTCCCAGTGGGCCCGTCGGTTGATAAAGTTGGCAGGTTCCCAGAGTACAATGGCCTATATCGAATGCTCAAGTATATGGGGGAGAAAAACATATACTCACATATAATATGCGTTTTCCTTCCTACAGTGTCATTCAATCCTAAATGAACTGCCTTCAAATGCACAGTCACTCCACTTGACAGCTAATTCACTGGGAGCTGTATTGAGAGGCATGTCGATATTAGAGGTGCTGTATTCAACCACCACAACAACAACAACAACACAATTACCTTTGTACAGAGCCTTTCATGTCAGGAGGACATCCCAAAGTGCTAGACAGTCAATGTGTGGGTGGGTGGGTGGGTAGGGATGGAGGGAGTGAGGGAGTGAGTGAGTGAGTGAGTGAGTGAGTGAGTGAGTGAGTGAGTGAGTGAGTGAGTGAGTGAGTGAGTGAGTGAGTGAGGGAGGGAGGGAGGGAGGGAGGGAGGGAGGGAGGGAGGGAGGGAGGGAGGGAGGGAGGGAATATAAAAATCAACTGACTAATCAATAATGCTAGTGTAACAATAAAATGAAGCGATCGCCTTGTTTTTCGAGATGAACTGGTTACTCAAGCACGTCACGACCGCCCGGAAAGGCTGTGGGGAAAACTGGGCTGGAATTATCCAGGGAAGGGTTGTTGGATAGAAAGTGTGAGAAACAGATGAGATGAAGTTTCAGCGGCAGCGGGTACCAGCGGCTATACACACAGACACCAAGGCTCCATCAATACCCACTGAGACTCCGGGGAAAGTTCAAGAAACTTTGGACATTGCCTCGGGCCAGCGTTCGAAGTTTTTTTTTGGTGGGGCAAGCCACCAGCAATCTCATAGCCTGCCTAGCAGTGTCTCGAAACTTTGTACTTCGACCGTAAAAATACACAACCAATTCACTTTACAGCAGATTCTGCGAAGCGCTCTGAGACGCCTTGAAGACGCGACAAGCCGCCGTGACAAATGCAAGGATTATTCTTGTTATTTCTTATTAGATTTGTTCGTCTGAAGCGGGCAGACATTTTACAGATGAAACAGTTCAATTGAGCACGCACTTAAAATCTTTCAGTTGCTGTCACCAAAGGATTTGTGGGAGAAAATGATTGAACGGCAACAATCAATTCGGGGCTCGTTTGCACCTGAGGAGGCTTTCTCTTTCCGGTGACTATTTCAGCGTTCATGTCAATGCGTATACTCTATTAAGCAACGGTTAGCCGTGTCACACTGCGGCACGGCTTCAGTTTTTCATATTTAATCAAGTCTCAGTTACAGCTTTGCCAACAGCATTGTGCGGTATTTTTCAACAAGCTCCAAATCTCCACGAGAAAGGTCACGCTAGTTCCCGATAAACATAACAAAATTGGTCATTTTCAACCCACGACTGTTTGCGGGGGGACGCCGCCACGCGCAATTGGCTGCCCGCGTTTCGCCCACAAATATACAGTCGATTCACTCTACAGTATATTCCGTGAGGCGCTTTGAGACGTCGATAAGATGTGAAAAGCGCAGTATCAAATGCAAGGATTATGGGGAGAGGGGAGTTGAGGAAGGAGAGGTGGAGGTGGTGGTTGGTGGATGGTGAGGGGTGGGCTGGGGGGATGGTGACAGTAACATAGTTAAAGAGATCCAAGTAAACCGATGAGTAATTTTTTTGACCTGCTGAAGTGGGATTTCCTGAAGGCTATGACCAGTAAGCCCAAGTGGTCTATACTCAAACTAATTATGTCTGACATTTGCTAATTATATACCAAAATATCTCAGAAAAAGCTGTCAAGAAAAAAAAGATGACTGTGTAATTTCTTTTAATACACCCTGGATGTGCGTTTTACCAGAATTGAGGGACGTTATGTCAATATGTTAAATTAGACGTTTTGCGAAGGAGATCGGCGGGTGAAGTAACGGCCGTGTGATTTAGACTGGGAGAAGACGCAGTGAGGGAGGTGGTGTATTCGAGGGCAAGCGGGCGAGGGTTTGATTCAAAAGTGGGATTGAAGCAGTAAAACCCTTTCAGATACAGCGAGATATCGGGACCAGAGGGCACAGTTCAAGGTCGGCGAAGGAACAATTTACAGGGCAGAAAGCAGCAAGGGATTTGTTCGCATGTTAATCAAACAGGTGGAATAAGATATCAGAAAGATTGCTGGAGTCCAGCACAGAAACAGCTTGATGTTATAATGGACAGAAGGCAAAAGGAAGATAAAAAATCAAATAGCCCTCTCATCCAAATCGTCTCTGGTGGTTCTGCGTTTCGCTGAGCTCACACTCTTGAGCTGAGCTGCTGTGCGGAATAACAAAGTTGGGAGTTTTGCTCACAAAACAGACAGTCCATCCCACTTTACAGTATATGTGGTTGCTCCTGTAGCTCAGTAGTTAGAGCGCTTGCCTTACAAGGGTTGAGACCTGTGTTCGAATCCAGGCAGATCAGGGCGAATCCTTGGGCAAGTTCCTTACTCCACAGACACACACACACACACACACCTAATAATAATCCCTCCCACCAAAAAAACCCACAATAATAATAAATTTGGTCATTTTCAATCCACGACTGTTTATGGGGGACGCTGCTGTGCGCAATTGGCTGCCGCGTTTCGCCCACAAATATACAGTCAATTAACTTTACAGTATATTCTGTGAAGCGCTTTGAGACATCTCAACAACGCGATAAGAGGCTATGTCAAACACAAGGATTAGTATTATTATTATTATCACTAGACGTACATGACTTGTGGTACAGGTAACAAGTGCTATATAAATTGTAAGTTGTTGTTGTTGTTGGTTTCTATCGGGTAACCTGAACTGCCGGGGAAATAAACGGAATAGATGCGAGTGGGTAAATTGCTCCGGATTTCAAAGCAACCGCGGGTTTACTTATTACTCAATAATCGTCCCCACTTCCCTCCGATGCAGTGACGCAAACTTTGTGTCATTGAAGCATCACCGATCTGGGACTGGGCTGACTGTACACAGCTACTCCTATTGTTGACAACTTCGTCAGGCGGAGGACTTTAAAATCACCGCATCGCAGAGTCGATCGAGCGACAGCTGTCTGGCATTGAACGCGGAGAAGCCGCGATGGTTATTACCCAGGTACCGGAATCCTATCGACGTTCGCTCGTTTCCTACCACATCACCAGACTGCGTTCTGATTGAACGGCTGCGGCCGCAGCCGATTCTCTGTGGTAGATTTGAATAACCGCAAGTGAATCATTATTTGCCTGTCATCCTGCCCCAGAAACATTTAAAAACTCTCGAGCTTCATCGCTTGAGATCTTAGAGGCTTCACGGGCTATCCCGAGAGATTATCACAATATTAATCTGATGTGCGAAAACTCAGTACCTTCAATTCCCCCAATTACTCCCGAGTCCAAAATGGATCAGAGGGAAAAATGTGCTCGCCAGGCCAGGGGAGAGACTGCGACACAACAAAAACACCTTCAGGCATCGAACGATGACCGGGGCAAATGGTTACGTTTGTTTGGAACAAACGTGAGCTTCCGTCAAGTTCCGGCTCAAATCAGGGTTGATGTTAAAAGCTTTGGATGTTTAACTACAACTGCCGTGTTCTCAATTGACACGCCGTCGAGTTATATAGAAAGAGATCTTTGTCAAACCAAAAGATATTGTGTTGTGGGTTAGTGGGGGTGAGGGGTGGGGGCATGGGGGGGGGGGGGTGGATGGTGGGGGCCTTGCAATTCAAATAGAGCAGTCATTAGATAGCTGCTGTAGAAAATCACAGCTGACACCGAGTCTAAACTGTGTATTTTATTCAGAGTTAAGACTGCACATGTGAGACTTACATTAATGGTTTCTGACTGGCAACTTTAAACTCGAATTAATCCTCTACGGGTTTCTCTTCCAGGGAGGAATAGCGAGCTTAGCTGCCTGTCCTCGGGAATACTCCGATACGACTAGCCAGACTGTATCGTAATCTGCGGAGCCTCCACCCGGCTCCACGAAAGACAGAGGAGATGTCAACGGGACAGTCACCCACCTCTGTTCTTCTTCACGTTCCTGTTTACTGGGTAACTTGCGATGGAGAATAATAACAACAACAACAATAATAATAATCCTTGCATCTGATATAGTGCTTTTCACGTCCCCGAGACGTCTCAAAGCGCTTCACGGAATAGATTGTCAATTCACTTTGCAGTATATTCCGCTTTGAGACGTCTAGAAGACGTGAAAAGCGCTATATATCAAATGCAAGGTTTATTGTTATCATTATCCTTACTGTCGAAACGGTTCTGCCTCGTGACATGTAAAATTACAAATCAATGTATAAGACCTTAACGTTAGAGCCCCACTCGGAAACGCCACCCAATAACACCTCACCAGGTTACGATCGAACTGGCAGAAAGTTAACGGATTAAGGTCTCGTTAACGAGCCTTTAACCCCTCGAGTGCTGCGTTTGAGCCACCGGGGCGGGCACCTAACGTGGCATGAGACGCGAACCGTGAATTTAAATGAAGATTAAGCAGGTCTGGCAATTCGCAGCCCCCTTAAAAGGCCTGATCGCTACCTTGAAAAGGCAAAATGGAATGAGTCTCGCTGCGGCTCTATATAAAATGCTAATGAAGGCCTCAGAAGGGTTGTATTCGCTTTCTTTTACACCAGTACAAATTTTAATTAACATTTTATGGTACCCATATGTGCGCATAATAAATGGCACAATCAGTTTGTGTTTACTCAATTCTTACAGCGCAGATCCTTTACTCCTGCTTTTCGCACACAGCCCTGTCAAAGCAATTATAAGAGTCTAAACCATTCGCTAAACAGTTCTCTGTGGTAATCACTGCCATTCTGCAATCTTGTATTATATGTATTCTTCAGGAGAGATAATTGCCATGCATCAAATTCCAGTTAAAAAAATAAAGCGGGTGAAAGAGGTGAAAGGAAGTAAGGAAGTATATATACATTTATGCATATTGAGCGAGTAGCTATGCATATGTATTACACTGTAAAAGCTTTTGCCCCCTACAACACACACACACACACACACACACACACACGAGTACATTGGCACATTGCTGTCAGCCCGAACTCTCAACCATTAATTGATCCCGCGGTTATTCCAAAACCATATCATTGTGTGGGTGACAGCAAACTCCCCCTCTCCCTTAGTTGAGATGAACAGCAAAAGAATTTCAATTACAAGTGACAAGGAGTGGGGAGGGGTGGGGAAAGCAATCTATGCATCAGTCCAAGTCCACAGCTACCTTACACATCCACCGTAACGCAGTCTGGCTTAATGCATTTCGGAGTCATCCAACCTACGGTAATTATACAGAAAATATTTGGGAGATCATTGACACCCAGGTGGTTGGGTTGATAATACTACGCACGGATGAATGAGCAATGAACAACAAGTGCACTCACTCTTACCTACAGTAAAGTGACTGTTTTCAGCGCGTGGGCAGAGCGAGAGAGAGTCGGTGTCATGTTATATCCTGTCGTGGGTTCCACTTAACACCAGAAATATATCACGGGGCTCGTGTTAAATCATGCGCGTATGAGAGACTTCATCACCAGAGGCACGTGTGTGTGCGTTTTTTTTAAATGAAAATAACTTTGCTTAAAAACAATCACATCCCAAAACATCCTCAAAAAAAACATTTTGCCGAAACTCATGATACCTTGCCGAAGGAAAATATTTTCTCGATTTAATTTCGATCGCTCATTTTACACTAATTTAAGACGCTGGGAGTTTTTGTTCTGCTGAATTCGCCCAGAAAAAGGCACAGTCACTGCACTTTACAGTATATCCTGTGGACATACGCCCTACATGAAGGACACAATACCAAATGTAAGGGTTATTTTTATATAGTACTGTACTTGCTGCTCTGGTTCACAGCAAGAGAAAATGATTTCCCTTTGCTTGTACCTGGGTAGGAAGTACTACTAAACGCAGCAGCCGATTGCTGCTGTGCGCAATCGGCTGCTGCGTTTCGCCCACGAATATACAGTCGATTCACTTTACAGTATATTCTGTGGCACTTTGAGACGTCGATAAAATGTGAAAAGCGCGATATGAAATGCATGGATTATTATTATTATCAATTATTTTCAAAGCAATTCTGGTTATTCCTTCGGCCCCAGCCTGCGATTTCCTTCACCAGCCATCCTCAAAGCCTGTTTGAGTGGTGCAATCAATCTGGCTCTTGCTGGGAAGCGATTTGAAATAGTCCAAATGTATTTTGATTAGGACCCTTGCAGGCATGAAAGAGAGAAGACTTTCATCCCATCAATTGGTCCTGGCTTCGAGCCTAGGGTTAGGTTCTAATCCGATAGATCATCCTGTGCTCTAAGCTTCATTGTTTTTCTGCAATAATTGAGGCTCGTGAAGTTTGTAGGGGAAATATTTTTTTTCACCAGCGATTCTGTTGCTGAAACAAATTCAAGGTTATATACAGCATTTAAAATATTTTTACGAGGTTTTTTGTATGTAAAGGAAATGCAAATTGTGTTTTTTTCCTTCTTCCCCCCCCCCCCCCCCACCCCAACTTTGTCTTTGTTTCACAAACAAAATGGACTGTGTTAAATAATTGTGAAATCGTTTGAAAAAATGAAGGAATAAGCTTTAAAAGAGCATCCAGTGATTGCATCCTTTCTACAAACGGCATTTATTTTTCATGCAAAGTTGGTAGGGAGGAGAGACGGTGGGGGGGGTGGAGTCACAAAATGTGGAGAGTTAGATCGGAACAATATTTGGAGAATAGTAAATTTGGATTCCAGATCGTTTTCCTATTTTTTTTTTTTATCATGCACGTCTTGCGTTCGAATGTCAAAGAGAATCAAGCTGGGACAATTGAAGCAAAATAGAAGTCAGGGATTTGTCGGATCGATCGGGCGGCTGTTATATGTAGAGGCTCACAAAGATAAAGATTGAGTGAGTCTCTCTTTCAGAGCTTTGCCTTAATGAGCCGTAATTAGCTTCATACTTATTTAGATATTAATGGTCCGCCCAAGATCTCGCTTCTAACCTCTTGGGAGTTTTGGCAAAGTCTATCTCTGTGAGAGCATTGTCTCATTTTGACTTAGGATGAAGTGATACTGTCCGGCAGAAATTGACTTTTATGGAACAAGAAATGAAGGACCTTGAACAATTAACGCTTCCAGTGATTCATTCCTCCCCAAACTGCTATTATAGGTAACAGTTTAATTTCGAACATACTCGAGCTTGCTATAATCAGGCCTTGTGCTAGATACCGAGCGTGGAGTGAAGCCAGGCTTTACTGGGCTCATCAAACACGAACAGAAACCAGTTAGTCTGGAAAAATTGAAGGTTACAGATTCGTGGAGTCCTGTAGCTCAGTGGTTAGAGCACTCGCCTTACAAGTGTGAGACCTGTGTTCGAATCCAGGCAGGTCAGGGTGAAACCTTGGGCAAGTTTCCTTGCTCCACACACACACAAACAACTAATAATAATCCGTCCATAAAACTCCCCCACAGTAATAAAAAAATTGGTCATTTCAATCTACGACTGTTTGTGGGAGACGCTGCTGTGCGCAATTGGCTGCCGCGTCTCGCCCACAAACTATACAGTCAATGCACTTTACAGTACATTCTGTGAAGCGCTTCACAAGACGTGAAAAGTGCTGTATCAAATGCAAGGATTATTATTACTATTATTATATCTGGATAAGTTGATCATTCCAGCTGCCGAAATCTTCACACAAGTTTATGCTCTCTGCAAAACAGTCGGTCGTTTTTTACGGTGCGTTTTTTAAATCAATAAATAACCGAGAGACTGATCTGAGAGGGGGTGGTGTTGACGGAAAGAGAAAAGAAAAATGACAAAAGAAAATAAAGTCATTGGAAAAACTGCTCTGATAGGTAACGTAGCTTCACCTTGGCCTGTGTGCAAAGCACGTGGATGTTACTTGGCATTATATCAAAACCATTTTGCTTCCCATAAGAGGGTAAGGTAGGGGGGATAACGCCAAGAGGATTTTTTTTTACTAGTAACCGGGGAAAACACATTGAAATGCAGCAAATTTTATCCTATCCACAAAGGCTGCAAGATAGTTACGCTGAAAATTGCCAGCGATTTGAATTGGGAAAATCGCCAGCGTTCCAGATTAGGTTGGATTTATCAAGAAACATTACATGAATTAAAAAATTTTTTTTAATCTCAGTTAAACGCAGAAATTCAGCAGCGAGCACTACTAGTTATTTGTTCCCCCCCAAAAGCCCCTTGACAAGGTCAAAACCACCATGTTTATTTCGGGCAAGGCGCCTGTGTGGAACGCATTCAAATTTCGACGCTTTTATTCGGATCCCACGGGCATTTCCGCGTCGTGTGTATGGTTTGATTGTTTGCCAAACCTCCGAAGAGGAGAAAGTGTTACTTTCTGTGGCAAAGTTCTATTCTATTCTGGTGTCAAAGCTATTAGCTTGGCAAATAGAATAGAGTCTGCTATAAACAGCGCGCCCTCTGCTATAAGAACATGACGTTTTTTATCGCCGGGCCTGTTTACTCGATAATAATAACAGTAATGATATTATATTAGTAATAATATAATAGTAACAATAGCAGCAGTATGGGTAAGGAAGGAGGAATGAGCCGTAATGCAAATTGCTAGGCAAACACTCCTACTGGGGTACAAATAATAATCCTTGCATTTGATATCGTGGCTTTTCACATCTTATCGACGTCTCAAAGCGCTTCACAGAATATGCTGTAAAGTGAATCGACTGTATATTCGTGGGCGATGTGACTGTGCGTGAGAGGCTAGAGCAGCGCAACGCAGTGGACCCTGAAACACAGGGCCGGCGAGGTGGGGAAGCGTAAAGCCCACCGAGTAGAAGCGACCACATTATCACAGCCTATTTTTGTTGGGTAATGAATGGATGAGTTTTGAACGATGAATCATAAGCGCTCCCACCTCAATGTTTTTTAAAACATTTTTATTGTGAGACTAATAATGATTGGGATGTCCTTCCGACGTGAAAGGCGCTGTACAAACGTAATTTTGTTGTCGTTGTTAACGGTTAAGAAAGACAATTACTGCGACAGGTGCATGTACCGATGACAGACAGACCGAGCCCAGCTGGCTGGATTTTGTGGAAGAAATGAAATGACCATCTGGCTCCGTTGTTTTACAGCCCAGCAGTCCCAGAATTAAGCAATAACCTAACATTTAAACGTTATAATTAGATTGATAGAAGGAGGCCAGAATGGCAGTCAAATCTAATGCATACGTCTCCTTGAGAGGCCTGTTACAGAACAAACTGATGGCTAGATTGGGTTACAGGAAACTAAGCAGAACCACCTGCGAGCGATCACCGGGAGGAGTAAGAACCACACCCAGCGTTTGGAGCTCCTGTAGCTCAGTGGTTAGAGCACTTGCTTTCCAAGTGTGAGGCCTGTGTTCGAATCCAGGCAAGTCAGGGCGAAACCTTGGGCAAGTTTCCTTACTCCACACACACACACACACACACACACACTAATAATAATCTCTCCAAAAAAAACCAATTAAAAAATTGGTCATTTCAAACCACGACGGCTGTGCGCAATTGGCTGCCGCGTTTCACCCACAAATCTACAGTCAATTCACTTTACAGTGTATTCTGTGAAGCGCTTTGAGACGTCCAGAAGATATTAAAAGCACTATATCAAATGCAAGGATTATTATTATTATTAATAACAATAATACTCTACTCCATTGTGATATCTCTTGCAAGCCTTGAAATATTACGCATAGAAAAAAAATACAGCCATATGGCAAGGGTGGAAACCTAATGGATTTTTGCCACGGGTTTCAGCCTTAGCGGGAGCAATACAATGAAACAGTAGATGCGCAGGATTCCTAATCACCTGCAATCAAAGAACCATTTAGACTTGATTGACACCCTTGACATGCATGAATGGCATCTAAACAGGCATCACCCACTGATTATATGCTAATTCTCACTCGTCCGTATGGATTTTATGCGGAGGAACCCGCATGCAAATGGACAGGTTTCGAAAGATGAATAGGAGGATATAATGACTCTATTTTGCATACTTTCCGATCTGTATGCAAGGTGGATTCGGCAGAGACGTGGCTATTTAAAAAAATATATATATTAAAAAAATGGGATACTGTATTTGAAAATCTATTAACATATATTTTAAAATTAGTTCACTTTTTTTTTGCTGGTTGGTAATTTGAACATGCTATTCGGAAGCGAGCGTTCTTTGGCTAGATAGACTGTTGTTCAAGTGACTGGTATTGGATGGAGAATAACTTGGGTGTACTTAATCAGAATAAAAAACACAGTGAATGCAAAGGAGAAGCATTGATGTGCGTCCATAAAACATGACACTAAAGACCAGTGAAATATGAACACATTTCCAATAATTCATGACTCTTAAAATTACAGCCAGAGCTCAGATTTTATTTTTCTTCTTTTGACTTGATAGGTAACGCCGCTGGGTGTAATTAAAAACTGATCAGCTGTTGATGGATTTTGATGAACAGTTTTCGAGATTATGCTAATGAATGTAAACCGAACAGTCGTGGATCATATCACACTCGTGAGTTGTTTTTCGCGGGGGCCTGAATATTGTGTAAACTAGGCATTCGACATCCATTTAGAAATAGACTTGCGACGTCAGTACTGCAGTTCTCACAAAGGTCAAACTTCTTGGCTCAATCACTCCTTCCTTAGAAAATAAGAGTGTGTGAACTAGTGTTTGCACAGGCTAAACGGACAAAACTTTGTGTCTTTATTGAACGGATTCTATTCTACGGGTTCTAAACACCTGTTCCTGCGCAAGAGTATTTTCTGTCGATGAAGTTTTCGATATGCTTCACTAGATTCTAAACTCTCTCGTGAAGAAATAAATGGCTTGGCGAAACAAGAGCGTTTAGGCAGAGAGTCGCATGTCTCTCCACCTTCTCAGGAAGCAATTTGAAAATCGATCGAAAGCTCTTGAAATAGAAATTACATTTGGATGTACAGTCCTCTGAAATTCCATTATTCTCCAATAACACATCATATCCAACGCTTAATTTATTTAATTGATTGAAACAATGAATGCGCTGATCACAAAGATTGATTGCTGGATGTTTAAACTGCAGCGTTCTATGTGTTCGCCAGTATTCAGGTGGAACCCAAAGAACCATAGCCATTGAAATGTCTGGCCGGTGCAATATTTTATGAAAGTTTTACAGCAAAGACACGTCTCAGGAATGCGTATTACGCACCTTTTGATTCGGAGCAGAGGGAGAAATCAGGACACAGCAGGCGTCACGGGGAAACGGCGTGAACGGACAGGGCTGTGAAAAGGATATCAGATGAGGAATGGCTGGGCAATCAGTGGAAGCGTAGCGCAGATTGCCATGCTCAATGACAGAATGCACTGAACTGAGAGCCGCCAGCTGGCTAAATTGGCAGCAAAGATGGCCATGGGCGAGAGCAAAAATGAAATGTAAAGAAGGCGAGCCATTAAAATAGCCACACGGTACAAACTCAAACGCAAACGGTGAAAATTACTTTCATATCGGAAGACTGTCCAAGATTACACAGACTCAGGTGATTCTTGCTTGCAATCGAGAGTCGCGGGGACATCGTTGACAGAGTGGGTGATGTGGTGGGGGGTGGGCGGGTGAGTGGGGAGAAGAGAATTCGAGTCAGTGATGTAACCAGGGGCTTGTGTTGCCACAGTAACCAAACCCAGATCTTGTAGTTTTTGTCTTTGACAAACATCGCTTAATCATAGTAATCGTGTTATTGACTTTCTGAACCATGTTTCATTAAACTGTAATCTTCCAAGCCAGCGGATGCACTAAGCGTTGGATGATAATAATAATTGCCTCTTTTATTTAGGAACCAAAACTCGGTGGAAAATGCTCCAACACAGCTACAAGCCATTACCTGCTTCAGTGATGCGCAGCAACGGATGGAAGCAGCGCCAGACGTATCGTTCGGTACCCCTACATTTACAAGGGTGAGACCTTGTGTTCGAATCCAGGCAGGTCAGGGTGAAACCTTGGGCAAGTTTCCTTACGCCACACACACACGCATGCACGCACGCACACACGCACACGCCTGATAATAATCCCTCAAAAAAAACCGCAATAATAAAAATCGGTCATTTCAATCCACGACTGTTTGTGGGGACGCCGCTGAGAGCAATTGGCTGCTGCGTTTCGTCCGCAAATGTACAGTCAATTCACTTCACGGTATATTCAGCGAAGCCCTTTTTCGACATCAATAAGATGTGAAATGCGCTATATCAAATGCAAGGATTATTATTATTACTATTTACTAGGAAATGATTCACAGAATAGCCCGCAAAAATATACTTTACAGGATTTCTTGATTCCTCATATTATTGTTACTATTGCAATTCAGTTAATATTTCTCCTAGTATTAACAATGAAGCTCTGTGTTAATTAGCTAACTCACCGGGTGATGATGTATTTGCTCTGTCTATTCCTGATTGAAATTCTTGAAAGATATTGAATTGATTTTTCAATGGATATAACCACCTGTTGAAATACCAACTAGAGTCTGCGGATGCAACAAAAAAGCAGGATTCCCGTTCGCGAGGATATAAAGAAGAGACGAATAAAAGAAAGCATTGAAGGTGAGAGAGAGAGAGAGAAAGAGAGAGAGAAAGAAAGAGAGATAGAGATGGAGAAAGAATTTCCCCCACCCCATCAAGGCCAAGGCAAAACTCAACTTCCTCCATCAGGTCAACTCAACTTCCCCCATCTCCTGAGAGACATTGTCAGATAAGACATTCTCTCAATCCCAAAGGTAGTTGAGCGTAATCCTGAATTAAATCATTCAGGAATAGTTAGAGGAAACTAATCATAACTACCTGGTGATAGACAACAACAACAACAACAAAATTACACTTGTATAAGCGCCTTTCATGTCAGGAGGACGTCCCAAGGCGCTGACAGCCTTTCTGCTCAGTCGCTGGCTGCTGGAAAGGTTATTTCAAGAAGTTCCCTAAAGATACATGGATGTTATCCCAGAGCTGCAGCTAAGGTGGAGACAGCCAAGGCTTCGACATGCATTAATCCATTCCTCGCTATGGAAGGAAAGGGAAATTATTTTGTTATCCTCCTGGCTTAACTACCTTATTGGTCTGTGAAGACAATGGGCTAAATTCACCAAGCAGTAAATAATAAAAATAATAATAATAATCCTTGCATTTGATATCGCGCTTTTCATATAGGGATTATTATTTGATTATTTGAAATAGGGATTATTATTAGGCACGCGCACGTGTGTGTATGTGTGTGTGTGTGTGTGTGTGGGTGGGTGTGTGTGTGTGTGTGGGTGGGTAGAGCAAGGAAACGTGCCCAAGGTTTCGCCCTGACCTGCCTGGATTCAAAACATAGGTCTCACGCTTGTAAGGCGAGTGCTCTAACCACTTAGCTAAAGCACTGGTTAAATTCGAACAGGTAGCAAAAACTAAGGACTCCATGAAACAATGCTGCTTTGCTAAACATACAAGGCTTTCCTAAAGTTCCTAAGTCACAGCATTTAGTGACTTATTGCTTGCATTTTCGTTGGTCTTGTAATTTATACAAGATATTTACTTCTGGACATTTACTGGATATATTGCGGTGCCTAGACTATTGAGAATTGTATGTAAAATATTTGTACTAAACCCCCAAAAATAATGTAACAAATTGGCTGCAATACGCAAAAATGTTTCAATATTAATCTTCTAAACAAAGTACATTCTGCTTAATATGCCTTTAATTAGAGAAGTATTGTATTGTACTTTAACTCTGCAATATTAACTCATAAATCCTGCCTTTCCGTGCAATAAAACATGAAAGTCATAAAAATGAAGCTAAATGATTCAAAAGCGTTTGTACCCCAGTGAATAGAATCTGCATTAACTTTCGCCTTTCCCAAACAGTTAGGCTATGCATTTGCATATGAAAAATTGTGTAAGACACAGTTAAAATGAAATCTAGCCTATAATTTGTTATAATTCTTAGATTGGTCGATATGTTCGTGTATGTCTAGCTCATTCAATACAGCAAAATGAAACAGCAGTGCGCAATAATTATATTACAGAAGAAATAGCTAAAACATGATACATAGAAACTTGTTTTTTTTCTCAAAAGATTCATATAATTGACAGTAGAGATTTGCTGCCGCGTTTCGCCCACAAATATACAGTCAATTCACTTTACAGTATACTACTGTGAAGCGCTTTGAGACGTCGATAAGATGTGAAAAGCGTTATATCAAATGCAAGGATTATTATAATTATAATAATTATTATTGTTATTATTTGTAGCTCGAATACCGACTTGTAATATCCAAATACGACTAGTGTCAGTTTGTGGAGAGAGTCCACTTCCCTACCAGATGGTTGTCCAGCAAATCATTGGCAGCATTAAGCGCAATCAATGGGGAGGAAGCAAGCTATGTTTTGGGGGCTAGTGTTTTGCTGCATGAGTTATCAGAACATGTGTAGAGCAGCCATTTGGAGCAATGAACCCATTCATTAGGATTTAAAATCTTTGAACTTTCCGCCAGGCAAAATACAGTCTGGTACAATGGTTTTAACTTCACGAAAGTCACTCCAGTGTTACCTCGAGGCATTGTTTTTACTTATGGATTATTGGTAACACACTAAGAATAACAAATGAAGAAGAAAGTTACAGCCACACACACACACACACACACACACACACACAAACATGCGCACACGCACGCTCTCCTCACTTCAGGATCAGTCTAGACATTTCCTCCATTCCAAAGTCATTTTATTTCTCTCCCTTAATTTAAAGCGTCAATTGCAAGTTGTTTTTTTCAGTCACAAGAGGTGAAAGTTATACCATGCTCCAGTACCATTTCATGTGCAATGTTTAGTATTCTGACTGGTGTGGCTTTCATCTAGAATATTAATAATAATAATAATCCTTGCATTTGATATAGCGCTTTTCGCATCTTATCGACGTCTCAAAGCGCTTCGCAGGATATACTGTAAAGTGAATTGACTGTATAGTTGTGGGCGAAATGCGGCAGCCAATCGCGCACAGCAGGGTCCCCCACGAACAGTCGTGGATTGAAACCAACTTTATTAATTTTTTTTGAGGGATTATTATTAGGCTTGTGTGTGGAGTAAGGAAACTCTGCCCAAGGTTTGGCCCTGACCTGCTTGGATTCAAGCACAGGTCTCACGCTTGTAGGGCGCGTGCTCTAATCACTGAGCTACCGGAGCTCCACGGCACTTAAAAATGAATTTCTATCATTTATTGCGCTTGCATAATCTCCAAGTGTCTGAAAGCGTTAGGTTCTTGTCACCCACTTGAGCCGAGCAAGTCCATTGTCTTGTGCCACTGTTCGGGAGTATTCTATTGAAGTTACTTTGCTTTGGAAGGAAAAAGCCATTTGATTTCACAAAACTGCGCTTTAAGCTGCTCTTGCATAGTCCTCCCGACATGAAAGGCACCATAGAAATGTCATTTCGCATTGTGCGGTTCAAACGTTTTCAAGCACCAAGTTGCTACAGTACGATAAATGCTTACACTTCCATGTCGCACGCACTCAAAGCGCAAGCACTACAACTCACTTCCCCCACCGCCCCGACCGAAAGCCTTAGCCTTGAGATATGAATTTGTCACACGTGGAATTAACAAGAGTCTTTATGGGGGTTTATTTAGTTTGCTGTCAATAAGGATTTGATGTGTTCGCGAATCTGATTTGTGCATGACAAATCCTAGAAGGAATGAAGCAGAAAGTTACCATTCAAGCCAACGCTGGTGGGTTGGAGCTATCGTCTCTTATGCCGATTCCCCTTGATCTTTCCCCCTTTATCCTGTCTTAGTTGCCGACCTCGAAAAGCGAATACTATGCCATTACTCGTAGTGATTAACACAATGTACATGTTCCCCTCGCTGTAATGAACTGGGCTAATCTGTGCTAACCAACACGAGGTGCCATCGATTTAAATTTAGTGAGTTATATTTGCTGCCCTGCTTTGATAACAAGGCAATTTGTTCTCAACGCAGCACTACTTCATTACCTATGATCATTTTTGGGCGGTTGGGAAAACGGAAAAGAAAGAAAGAAAGAAACAAAAAAAAAAGGAGAGAGAAAACAAAAAAGCACATTTGTACTTTATGGAGCTCCTTGGAGTTCAGTGGGTCGAGGGTATTGGGGTGTGTGTTTTCTAACTTGTGGACATGTTTAATGTCATCCAGTCAGGTTCAGTTGCTGTGTAAAAGGCTTGTACCAGAGTGTACTTGTGTCCTCTCCATCTCCTCTCTTGGGTCTCTCGCACATAACCGGTCATAATTTCTCCGCCGCTGACACCCTTTTCGCATTAAAGCCACAGCTTATCCCTTAAAAAATAGTCCCAACTTGCAATCGTTCAAGGGATCCACTGAGCATGTAATTCAAATCGAGATTCCGGGAGTCTTGTTGAAGGCCATTTTAATCACTGCCGCTGATGAAACCTGCAGCATTTAAGGGAAAATTAGCGACAGAGGAGTAAAACGCATTCCCTATATTTTTGAAGGTGTCATTATCTCTAATCTCTCGGTATGATTTACGCTCGGCAGGACAGCTTTGAACAGCAGCAACTTGGATTCCTGTGCATTACACTTTCAAATACTGTACGGTAAGATTTGTCTTTGGTTTGCAGAGAACATCGCCCGCTTAAAAATATGGCCAAAGAAAAAACCACGTCAGCATTAGACAGGCGAACTCTCCACAGTAAATATAATAAAGTATAATATAATCATCCTTGCATTTGGTATACGGCGTCTCGTCACCTCGTCAAAAAACCTCTCAAAACGCTCGCAGGCTGTTAGACAGTACTGGACTGTAAAGCGTAGTGACTAGTGTGTTTGGTTGGGCGAAACACGGCAGCCAAATCGCACACAGAGGCGTCCGTCCCAAAAACAACTGCAAAAAGTGAACGACCGACTTGCGCGGAGGACTGTTGGTTAGGCCAACTGAGAGAAACTCCCCTCATCTGCGTATAGTACCAGGCGATGTTAAGATGGACGCCCAATTTGTTACAAAGTGGATTCAAGCCGCGACGCTGCCTTTTGTACGGGAGACAACAGGAGCTGATGGAACCTTCAAACCCTTTGTGTCTCACGCAATGACTGCAACGTCCAACGCACATGACACAATGGTTTGGGGTTTGATAATGGGAGATCAATACGATGTAATAAATCTAGTTGGGCTGAATGGCCTGTTTCTCCGCTGCAAAGGCTTGAAGTGTATTCCGTGCGATTGCTACACCATTAGTTGGAAGAAAAAATGCTGACCCAGAGAAACGAGGGCAAAAATCAATACAACGGTCTGGTGTTTTGTGAAGCTCGGATTGTGCTGATAGTATGAATCGTCGATGGTTCGAAAATATCTTTAGGAAGGAATGCATCGTGTCAGAGTGACGGGGCCAGTCTTCTGGTCATCTCAGCACCAAAGGGGCGAACGACTCGAGAACGCATCCGCATCGAACGTGGTTCATTCGGCGCAGAAGAGATGGAGAATATTATAGAACCCTGCCCTCGACAACGAGCTACACATCGAAAGGTCCGCTCCTCTGCTTGCCAGACGGCTGGAAGATAAATCTCGAAGCAAGAAACAAATACATTTTTGCATGCGGGAGACAATCTGTGAAACGTGAGACAACGGAAACCCAACCACTTCGAGACAAAGTGTTCTTTGTGCGCGCGAGCTCTCAACATGAAACGAAATGATGAACCAGGCAATGTTGGGTGTTCGTAATGGTTCTGGAAATTACTCCCAGTTGACATCCTTCATTTCTCCGATAGGACTGTTAAGAAATGTGCAGCCGCCACAACGCCCCCCCCCCCCCAACCCTCACAAAGAGAGAAATGAGTTCAAATGGGGACAATTTCTCTATAAATCAACCGTATGGAGACGAACAAATTGTTGTGGACCACAACCACGAGCAGAGAAAGACATCACCTGAGGCTCACCATTTAACTTGTCTGACGTTGCTAGGCCTTTTGGAGGTCATCTAGCCAATTGGACATGGGATGGAGTGTGGCTTTCAAGAGACCTGAAAGAAAGAGGAAAATAATTGTAATAATAATAATAATAATCCTTGCATTTGATACAGCGCTTTTCACATCTTATCGACGTCTCAAAGCGCTTCACAGAATACACTGTAACGTGAATTGACGGTATACTTGTGGGCGAAACGCGGCAGCCAATTGCGCACAGCAGCGTCCCCCACAAACAGTCGTGGATTGAAAAATGACCAATTTTTATTATTGCGTCTTTTTGGGGATGGATTATTATTAGGCGCGTGTGTGTTTGTGTGTGTGTGTGTGTGTTTGTGTGTGTGTGTTTGTGGGGAGTAAGGAAACTTGCCCAAGTTTTGCCCTAATCTGCTTGGATTCGAACACGGGTCCCACGCTTGTAAGGCGAGGGCTCTAACCACTGAGCTGCGGGAGATCCTTCGTGTTTCGTATAGGACTGTTAAGAAATGTCCAGCCAGGATGAGAAGAAAGCCGAGAGGTTAAGGCACTGCGTCTGTTGTGATGGTGTGTATCACATCATTCTGACCTGTTGGGTCCCACGCGTTAGAAAAGATAACCAATGTTCTGTATGGAAAGTCAGCGCTTTCAGAGAGGAGGTGAGATACAGAAGAAATTGTTCTTGCAAGGGGCAAATCAATTTTGACCCTTAATAATCGACCACTTGCATTCATATCGCACCCTCCGTTTCAGCGTCTATAGCAAGATCATCAGCTGCCGAGCAAACGAGAGGAGGATGGATGGAGGGGGTTGAGGTGAGCATTGAAGACTTAGGTTTTTGTTTTTACGTAGGAGTTAAAGACAAGCAGAGAAGAAGTTGGCGTGCAAGACAGATGGGTAGAGCGAGAGAGTGCCAACATCAACAGCAGCAGCAACTCCAGAATCAACATCAATGGCCAGACACGAAAAAATAAGTTGCAGACGATAAAATATTAATGTCAATAATTTTGGAATGAATAAGGTCCACATTCAGAAACCTCATGCTTGTCTTTTACTTTATTAATATACAATGGTATGAATTGCAATTCTCTTTTGTAAACGTACAGAACCGTGACAGCCACGGTGGATGCTATCAAAAAAAATTGCTATCTTTGGGTCAACAGAAGGAAAAGCTATGTTGGGTTTACCCATTCCATAAATATAATTGCTACCATAGATTTCCAACACTGCCATGTCTTAGAGTCACAATTCTAACCTCATATTCACCTTGTTTGACTGAAATGTTTGCGTGTTTGCTGATAAGTTTTAGATAAGTTTTTCTTCACAACATGAATACTGTATTTGACCTTGTGCTTTACCCACACAGATACTCAGGCAGCGAGGGAGAAAGCAGATAAGAGCCAGAGACAGTTAAATGAATAGAGGCAGCAGTCCGATAACTGGGTGTCTGACAAATACATAATAGATATTCAGGATTAAACCACCAGAATACTCTCTCTCTTTCTCTCACTCACTGATTAACTTAAGGTTAGGTTATCAGGGTTACTTTAACCTTTTTAAAAAAAAATGTTGCATAACAATTTCGAATCAAGCAGAGATTTGAAATACATCTGAAATTCAGCTGGCACTCTCTCCCTATCAGGGGAAAAAAAAATCATCCGAATCTGTTTATATTTCCGAGGTTTCTCCTCTGCAAATGCCTGATGTCAATCATGGCTAAATGTTTGGTTCAGATTTAGCTCGGCTGATCCTGATAAGCCTGCCATCAGCTCAAATGAGTTGGGTATCTCTGCATTTCCGCCTCGTCTATTGAGCGTTTCTCAGTGTTGCCAGTCAGCTGAGGTATCGGACTTGGAATCTATTAGAAAAGCTGGGCGGCCCTGATAAACTTAACCAAATGAGTGTACGAGTCGTATTCTTTATCGCGCAACCGTCTTGGTGCCCACGCCGCGTAAAAACCCAACCCATCCAACGGTGAGTGGCTCAGTGGGTTAGAGCACTCGCCTTACAAGCATGAGACATTGTGTTTCGAATCCAGGCAGGTCAGGGCAAAAACCTTGGGAAAGTTTCCTTATTCCACACACACACACACACACACACACGATAAAAATCTCTACAAAAAAAACACACACAATAATAAAAATTGGGTCATTTTCAATCCACGACTGTTTGTGGGGGACGCTGCTGTGCGCAATTGGCTGCCGCGTTTCGCCCACAAATATGCAGTCAATTCACTTTACAGTATATTCTGTGAAGCGCTTTGGGACGTTGAAGCTCCACAGTCACCGAGGAGAAACTGACGAGAAACAAGCTGGGACGGCTCAGGTCTGCTCGAAACTTTCAGCTGCAGAAAGTTTGGACTCATCCGATTCTTGAGACTGAGGCCCAGTCAGTCAGAATAGCAACAGTCAAGACACATCGAATTATCAACTGTCCAATTGAGAACCAACTAGTGCCTATACTTTATAGTGCAGATCACGGTAGAATAAATAATTCATCAGAATAGCCCTGCTAATCACCCAACATATGGATGATACGTTTTGATATCAGGAACTGGCTGTACATTTCACAGAATGATGCGCTTTCCAGCTGTGAAAGATGAATTATATAATACTACATATGTCCAATTAATGGCATCCAGGACTCTGGGGAAATCATGAATGGTGAGAGAGTGTTGCTGGATTCGATGCTGGCTTACCAGCAAGGTAATAACTGTGGAGGGGCCACTTAACCGAGCTGTCAATAAAATGACAAATACACCTTAGCTTACACGAGGTATGCAACAACAACAACAACAACAACAAATTACATTTATAGAGCGCCTTTCACATCGGGAGGACGTCCCAAGGCGCTGCACAGGAGGCGTGTGACCCGAGCTGGGAGGGGAGTGTTTGGGAAGGGGTGAAACACGAAGGGGAGGTAGAAGAATTCGGGGTGGAACAAAAGGCACGATCGAAGAGGAAAGTCTTCAAACCGGCCTTGAAAGAGGAAAGGGAAGAGGCGAAACGGAGGGATTGAGGGATGGCATTCCATAGGGTGGGAGCGGAGAAACTGAAGGCCCGGCCTCCGATGGTGGGGCGGTTCGGGCGGGGGGCTTGGAGCAGGCCAAGTCCTGTTGAACGGAGGGTCCGGGTGGGCGTGTAGGGGGAGAGTAGATTGGTTAAATAGGGCGGGGCAAGGCCGTGTAAGGCCTTGTAGGTGAGGACAAGGATCTTGAACTCGATCCTCTGGAGGATGGGGAGCCAGTGGAGACGGGCGAGGGTGGGGGTTATGTGGTCGCGGAGGCGGGTGCGGGATAAGCAGCGAGTAGCGTAGAGTTTTCAGACCTGGAAGGAATGCCGCACAATTGTACAGTAGTTATAATATTTTCTACCAGTCAGAGTGTACCAGTGTAATTTCCTTATAGCTGTGCGTGTGTGATTGAGCTTCCACAATGGAGACCGCAGAATTTGAGTGGGGGGTACGAAAGAGATAATAATAATCCTTGCGTTGGGCTGCCATGTTTCACCCACAGATATATACAGTCACCGTGTACACTTTATAGTATATTCTGTGAAGCCCCCACGAGACGTCTGGAAGATTGTGAAACGCGCTCTATCAAAATGCCAGGATTAAAATATTATTATTATTATTTCGTGATAAATATTTATTCATCTTTTGTGAATTTGTCGCTTTGGACCCTTACTGTTGTCTTCTCACATATGGAGCACTTGTTCTCTGTCACCTGGCTTTAGTAACAGGACGGATAGTTCAGGATTAGACAAAGAAGGCGAGTCGACAATTTGAATATCGCCTTTTACTATTCGCGAGTTCCACGCATAACTCATTTTTATTTTATTACAATACTGTATATCCACCCCCCACCCAAAAAAAAAAACTCTGTCCATTTCTCCTTTCGTGGGGCAGCTGTTTGCAATCTATAATGGTGTCCATGCCTTCGGAATTCACACGCAGGATCGGGGTGATAATTCACCTGATTTAGAGGATCCTGCCATCAGCAGTCGTGCGCTTATTAATACAGCCACCGTTTTGAGGTTGTTTCAAAACAGTTATTACAGTAGTTTTCAATACTTTGGGGGCACATGATGTGTCTGAGCATATTGATTCTCTTCAAAAAACACTTCATCTGTGCAGCTTCGGAATATTATATCCTCTCAGAAAGGCTCCAGCGGCTCAGGCAACGTCTGTCTGGGGAAAGGGAGCTTTTTTTTTTTGCTTCTGTGAAGTCTCCCAGAGAGAATGAAAATGCTAAATAGGGGCCGCTTCAACTCCCGCGCGCCGGACACAATGCAAACGGAATTAGCATTCACTGAGATATTTGGTGCTATTCAAGCGTTAGGAAAATATTAACTGCAAGTCCAACGTCAGCACAAATTACTACGGGTGTAGAATTCCTCATGTGGTGACACTCACCGACGCAACATTAAGAATGGTTTTTGCCCCCCAAAAAACACGCTGACACACCAAATGTGCTTGTACACAAGGTAGAGAATCCTCCGATAAATACGCTTTCATTTCAATTTCGAGGCAACTAGAGAGTTTTCGAAACATAGCCCCCCCAACCCCCACGCCCACCCCCCCCACCAAAAAAAAATCCTTGCGTTTGATATTACGCCACACATCATGTCTCTGGAATGCCTTAAAAGCTCTGTTGAAGGCTGCATTCTGTGCGTAAGACATTAAACCGATTTGTGGTCAGGCAGGGACATCGACAAGGGAGTTTCTCCTGGTGTCCTGGCCTCCAATCCGTTTCATGAAATTGGCCAGTCACTTAACGCCTGTTGGTGGCTCCTTGCTGTGCACAGGTTGGCTGCCACTTTCGCTTATACATAAAGCCCCCACGCGTTATCGGTAAAAATCCCGCGTAACACATTGAGGCATCTCCATGACGCGAAAGGCACTAATTAAGACGCGAGATTGTGATCACATCATCGGTACCAACGCGCAGATCTCCAGCGCCACCCAGGACCTTTTGGCACACGGCATAAACCATCGGCATTTGCAACATCTCCCCATTCGAGACAAGGTCTGCGGTGTCATCTCAGACGTGACTAAGTTTCATACTAATTCCTTTCCAAATCCCGGATTAAATGTAGTCATCAACAAGCAGGATATTCTACGAAAACATCGGCAAAATCGAGACAGGCCGAAAATAGGGATTCGGCAATAAGCTAATCCGTTGAGCTGCAATGTGTCATCTGTTTCAAAACATCATCCATCAAAGATGATAAGGATAAGCACAGTAATAAACATCCACATCGCATGGCTGCCGTACTTGTTACCTTTTTATCCAGCGTTCGGTTTGCTTCTTCAAACATTGTTTGTGTGCTGGTAGGGGTGGGTGGGTGGGTGATTGGGTGTGGGGGTGTGGGGGGGAAGGGAGGAGGGAGGGAAGAAACGAATAGGAATACTGTGTTTGGATTTATGTTAAAACATTTTCACTTTCAAACACATTTCACCCACGAAATATACAGTCAAGTCAGTTTACAGTCAGTTCTCTATTCTGTGAAGTGCTTTGGGATGTCGGAAGGCATTATATCAAACGGAAGGATTATTATTATTATTACTAGTATTATTATTTGTATATAACCACCTACAGTTTTTAATACATACTTCTCACCTTTTTACGTCACGGAAATCTTTTGCAAATCTAGGGTAATTAGCTAATCCTATAAAATGTTTACTTCACGCGCATTAAAGGCTGAGTAAGTTCTGGGCACAGTTAGGAGACTTTCTAACGAATGAAACACAAAAGTTAGCAGCAAACATTGTGGTAAGATCTGCCTGGATTCGAACACAGGTCTCATGCTTGTAAGGCGAGTGCTCTAACCACTGAGCTACACTTTGGAGCCAGTTCAGCCCCGAGGAGACCCTACTTATCTCCCCTCCTTTGCCCGGGAGGATAAAATATAAGAGATGCCAACCATTTTTTAAGCAATGGATTGCTATTTTTAAAAAATATACTTTATTCTGTAGCCATATTCATCATTACGAGGCAGTGAGAGAAAACATGGAGCTGAGAGTTTCCGAGCGAGTTACATGAGCACCTGACGTGTAAAGCAAAAGTGGATTGCACTTAGCCCTCGTTCTCGCTATCGTTGTAACAGCAACATTCGAGTAACCTTCTCGCTCTGTGCTGATAAAAGGGATGATGGCTGTGCAGTTGTACACACTGTGTGTGTGTGTTTGTGTGCGCGCGTGTGTTTCCGCATCCCAGAGACGACTGTAGAGTTGGATGTTTGTGTGACTCATTAAATTCAGCTGCGTTTCTAGTGCCGAAGGGTGGAAAATTTGGGATTCATTTCTAATATGTTTAGAAATAAAGGGATTGGCGAAGGGTGGAGCGGGGGTGCGAGGTAGAATTTGCCAAACAGCTGATGATTTTGTTACCATCTAATTACCATCTGGCTATCTTTTGGCATAAAAGAAAGAACTAAAGCGATTAATGTAATGGATAGTGAAACGGATGTGGTGGCTGGATTGGAATATTTCATTCACACGTTAATATGCGAAGCAAAAAAAAAACGTAATTATACATGCATATGATTGCTCACCGATTTAATAGGAAAATATTCATTAAAACCTTTGCGACACACACAGCTAGATGTGGGGTAGAAACTCCATCTCCAACTAGTTAATGTTTTTCTTTATTACTGATGAGGTTTTTAATATCGGCACAATATTATGGGATTGTATGTTCACAGTTATTTTAACATATACATCTCACCTTTTTATGTTAAGAAAATCTTATTATTTTTCTACCCCAGATTGGAATTTCAGTGCTAAAAAAAAATAAAGTAATAAAACAAACGTCGTCACTCAATCCACAACGGTCTGTGGGACATGACTGTGCGCAATCGGATGCCGCGTTTAGTCCACAAAATTTACAGTCAATTCACTTTGCTGTACACTCTGTGAAGCCTCGCAAAGGAGTGATAAGGTGCTTTATCAACAGCAAGGATTATTATTAGTTGTAGTAGTGTTAATAAGAGTCATTAGTTTATGATCTGCTGCCTGAAATATAAAATTTCCTCCACATAGATCTCAGGAAACTTTTAACAGTGGTCTTCATTGACTTCACATCTTACTATTGACATGTCCATTGGTCAGAAGTGGCTGTGTCTGATATCCAGCGAGTAGATGGAATCTGCTGAGCTGACTGAGCATCTGATATGGAAATGTAAGTTACATTTCCGACCTTCTGTCACGCGCGTTTTATTGCAGGAGTCTTTATTAGATGGTGAAGCGCGCTGAGACGCCACCCGGCGTGGAGGGCGCTATATAAATCGACGTTGTTGTTGTTGCTTAAGTGTGTCCAAAGCAAACTGAGAATTGCACACACACACACACACACACACACACACACACACCTAATAATAATCCCTCCAAAAACAAAAGATAACAATAATATTGGTCATTTCGCTGTGCGCTTTCTGGCTGCCGCTTTCCGCCCACAAATATACAGTCAATTCACTTTGCAGCTTTGCGACGTCTTGAAGACGTGAAAAGCGCTATATCAAATGCAAGTATTATTAATATTATCCCATTATTATCGTATAGGCGCAGTTTGGTGAGAGCCAAGGCTTGGGGACCCCGGAGTGCGTGTTGGTTGTTCACTCACGTGTGTGTGGGGGGGGGGGGGGGCGCTCACGTTTTATCAGTTTGGTTTCCGCCATTTCCAATTCACATTTTGAAACATTTATTACACGCTCAAATATTTATTGCTTATTAAATAGTTAAATATGTACAATTTATCAATAGTTTAAATATTAATGGGTTACGCACTTCTACTGCAGAGAGCCCGGGACGTCTAGTCTGCGCCTGCGCATCACAAGAAGTTGACCGTGGCCATCAAACATGACCAGAGGATTATTATCTGACCAGATCAGATAATAATCCTCGCATTTGATGTAGCGCTTGTACTGCCTTCTAGACGTCTGAAAGCGCTTCACGGAGTGTACTGTAAAGTGACATGACTGCATATGTTGTGGGCGAAACAAATTTGCTCCACCGTTGTTCGCTAACGCAAATCACGCCAAGGCTTTTCTGTCAACTGAGCAGGTGTACAGTGGGAAGAGCGCTTATTAAGGATTGAATTCGTCCATTAACGTGGAGCTAAAATAAAATGCACATCGTAGGAAACTGCTGACCCTTCAGCTTCCACGTGCCTCTCTCCTCTGGAAATCTCTCGCAAACATCTCTCGACTGCGAAGCTTATTTTGCTTGCTTGAAAACCCGCGCGCAAAAAAAACATAACTGTGTGAATGTGGTCAATATTTTTCAATCTCTTGTTTCAACTGCTGTAACATGGGCTTGGTTAAGGGCTTTGAGGCGTTATTTTAAGTTGGCGCCGCGATGCGAACGCAAATTGTTGATGTTCAATTTGTGAGCTTTGCAAAAAACAAACAAACAGCTAATTGAGATTCCCGCGCGTCTGAAACAAACCAGAAAAAAAAACATAGGTTCAAATCTTAAACATACTTCAGATACAAAAGATTCTGTAATTCTGTTCATATTGCCACTATCTTTCATGTGTTTGTTATGATAATAATAATCCTTCCACTCGATATAGCGCTCTATCATGTTGTTGAGACATCTCAAAACGCTTCACAGAATATACAACGTAAAGTGAATTGTCTGTGCATTGGTCAGTATATTTTTAGTCTCCTGTTCTGCGGAGCTGTTTGCCTGGCTATTTTTTTTCTCTCTCCCCACCTATATGGATCCTTTAACAAGGTAAACAGCAGAAGATGAACAGAATGTAGCCCGCATTTACATGGCAGCTCAATTCTTTCAAACAAGGTCTGCGGGCCTTAACAGAGATCCCCGCTTGCTCTTCAGAATTGCAATCTGCACAGTGACACTTTCCAATTTTATTCCTGCGAAATAAAAGCAACTAGGCAGGGAGTGGGGGAGGGGGGAAGAAAAATCTACAGAGCCATTTTCATTCTAAAGGAGAAAATAATGAAGCAAGTTTCTGTACGAAAAGACACACCCTAGTTTAATGATAGACTATGAACATGTTGCTGACTTATCAAGTTGAAATATAAGGAAGATAAATTATCACGCGGTGACCAGAGATGATAAGTTCGACATTGGGGTGAAATCCATCGTGTTTTCTCGTCAAGACCAGGCTGGGGAGGTTAGAACATTCCCTTCATATCGCAATCTTTTCCTCTGACAGTATGTTTGATAACACATTTACAGCAATGGCTTCCCTAATAGCTCCTTCATAGAAAACACTATTACCTGTGACAATTCATTACGCGCCGTGGAAATACATCAACGCCGAACTACCCACCCGCTAACAGTGTACGCCAGACTTTCTCCTCTTTCACATCAACGTGCAGCGTGGTTTCCAGGCTGCAGCCCACAGAAATGGGAGGACATGTCATCACGCGTTCGTGAAACACGACTTACCCTGTGTTTAAATCAAAGGCAACTTTCTAAAAAAAAACACACACACACACACACATACAATTATTCATCAATTTCCACCCCGTTATTAATCTGCCGTGGAGGCATCTTGTCTCAACCCACGTACCTTGTCCCAAGGCAAATTCTCGTCAAAGCAATGAATAATTTGTATCTCCTACTTTTCTTCTATTACCTCTTGTGCTGCTACAATCGCCAGTAAAAAAACAAAATAACAGACACACACACACAAGGCCATTAGATAGTCAGAGAGAATTTATAATTACATCGAGTGAAAGCAGCCATTCGAACCATCTAGTTCCTGGTGTGGAGCTCCTGTAGCTAAGTGGTTAGAGTCACTCGCCTTACAAGCGTGAGACCTGTTGTTCGAATCCAGACAGGTCAGGGCGAAACCTTGGGCAAGTTTCCTTACTCCCTCAAAAAACCCCCACAATAATAAAATTGGTCATTTTCAATCCACGATTGTTTGTGTGGACGCCACTGTGTGCATTTGGCTGCCGCGTTTCGCCCACAAATATACAGTCGATTCAGTTTACAGTGTCATCTGTGAAGTGATTTGAGACGTTCAGAAGACGTGGAAAGTGCTATATCAAAGGCAAAGTATTATTATTATTATTGAATCGGCTCCCATCACCACTTTAAGGCAATGCATTCCAGATCTGAACAACTCGCTGTGTGAAAGTGTCCTGGCAAAATCCATACAAGTCCAATGGGGAGTTATTTCCATTGCACGGTATTTGAAGCGTTTCAAAAGAGGGATTTTAAGAGATGACAGCCAATCAATAGACTGACAGCGCATTTAAACTTTTCCCACAAACGTATTGTGATAAATGATACCACAGACTTGAGTCCCACGACTACCCAGGACTTTCAAAGTAAAACAACCTCTGAGTTTTACAGTAAGAACCCGGTTGTTGGTCGATTGGCAGATCGCTTTCCAGAGGTAATAATCCCTCCAGCAAAAAAAAACAATATTTGGTCACTCCATCCATGACGGTGGGAGGGATACTGCCATCCATTTGCGCGTTGCAACAACAACAACAACAACAACAACTTTGATTTATATCGCGCCCTCCACGCCGGACGGCGTCTCAGAGACGCTTCACAATTTGCGGATCCCGGGACCGAGTCGGGGGCAGGGGGGGGGGGGGGGAGAAAGGTGACCAAAGGCTCGGTCGAAGAGTTTCATTTCACCCACCAAATACGGTGAATCCATTTGACAGGTATCCTCTGTGAAGGGCTGTGTGCGGTGGCTCGACAACACGATTCAGGCACTATATCAAACGCAAGGTTGACAATTCTTCTTCTTCTTACCGCAGGAACCTTCGGAGGGCAGTTTCTTTTTAACAAGCTGAAATCGGGATGCCACCTGGATGCAGAGCTGTTTCTAATTGTAGGGGTATATCTCCCGATAGCTACGAGAATCCGGTGGAACAGCTTGTTATTTCTGTTTTATTTCTTCTCCGCTCACAATCCGACACATGGAGTAATGATAGCCAGCGCAGCTAAATCAATCACAGTGACGCCTGCTCATTATTGTGGCCACTTTGTCAACCGAATTTACAAGGGAGCCACATTCCTTAACTTGACATTGTTAACATGATGATTCAGCCTCCTATGTTTTGCCAAATTATTTTTCTCTTCCCCACCACCCCACCCCCACCAAAGTTTATACGAAAGTGTGTGTGTGTGTGTGTGTGTGTGTGTGTGTGTGTGTGTGTGTGTGTGTGTGTGTGTGTGTGTGTGTGTGGAAGCTTTCCTGCAACAACAACAAAACAACAACAAATTTGACTTATAGAGCACCTTACACATCGGGAGGACGTCCCAAGGCGCTGCACAGGAGGCGTTTGACCTGAGCTGGGAGGGGAGTATTCGGGAGGGGGTAGAAAACATGGGGGAGGTCGAATAATTAGGTGGGTAAACAGAAGGCACGGTCGAAGAGGGAAGTCTTCAAACCGGCCTTGAAAGAGGAAAGGGAGGAAACAAGGTGGAGGGATTGGGGGATGGAATTCCATAGGGTGGGAGCGGAGAAACTGAAGGCCCGGCCTCCGATGGTGGGGCGGTTCGGGCGGGGGGCTTGGAGCAGGACAAGTCCTGCTGAACGGAGGGTCCGGGTGGACTTATAGGGGGAGAGTAAATCAGATAGATAGGGCAGGGCAAGGCCGTGTAAGGCCTTGAAAAGGAGGACGAGGATCTTGAACTCGATCCTCTGGGGGATGGGGAGCCAGTGGAGACGGACGAGGGTGGGGGTTATGTGGTCGCGGAGGCGGGTGCGGGATAGTACACGGGCTGCAGAGTTTTGGGTGGCCTGCAGCCTGTGAATGGAGGAGCTGGGGAGGCCGACGAGGAGAGAGTTTCCGTAGTCCAGCCGCGAGGTGATGTACGCGTGCAACCCCATATTGTGGGTCAATGAGACTTTGGAACAGATCATATCGCAACACGTCGGTGGTCGAGGGAAAGTTAGACGTCTGGACTGAGCGACTCATTCTCAGATTCGTTTATGATTATGATTATGATTATTATTATTATTATTATTATTACCGGCTCGTTTGGAAAAGCTGTCGGATCACTGCCATTCCCCCACTCTTTCCCAATATCCATGCAAACTTACGGAATCATAGAATACATTTATAGAATTGTAAAGGAGACACTGACTGTAATACACGCCTCACTCACTTGTAGGTCACCTCTGTGGCTCTTGACTATTAATAAGTCACTAACCTGAACTCCTGTTTGTCTTGCACGCAAGCAAATCAAGGCAATTTGGCAACGATTTTACATCTACATTTGCTCGTGGTTTCAGGAGAGAGAGGAAGAGAGGGGGGAAAAAAAAAATTTGGTTCATAAATTCCTACTTAAGAAGGCCATAAAATTTCGCAAAGCTGTAAAAATTCATAGGGACATTATTCAGTACAAGGAGGTAAAATTAACTGTTACATTGGCAGGATTTTATCACTCACTTTATTTAAAGAGCGAGAAAAATAAGTAACTGTAGAATCGTACACTGACGTGTTTGAAGCTACGGGATTGACTGGATATAACAATTGCATTGAATTGTTAATTTAATAATTGTTCATCACTGCCACGTTTTGCCCCAAACATATCCTGTACAGTCAATCCACTTTACAGCCTACGCTGTGGACTGCCTCCGAGACGTCTCAAAGATGTGATCAGGCAATACGGTACGTCAAATGCAAGGATTAATATTAATAATTTCATTAAACGTACAGACACGTAGTTTCATAGCTTTTCTGCCTCCACACTGGACGCGTTAAGGGAACTGTGGAACCCATGGGTAGATGGAAAACATGCTCTACTACAGGAAGTCATCGCCAGTCACATCCAGTCCCCGATCTTTTACGACGCTTTTAAGAGGCATTTCGCTTTGAGCGCAAAGATTTATTTTTTCAGAGACGAGGCAGTTATGAACGACTGAAATTAACCGTCGGCGGAGCAATTATTCAGCGTTACCGCAGGGCATCGCAAAACCAAACCACGCCACGCCGGGCAAAACGTTTCCGGGGTCTAGATCTTTACACCCATTAACCCGAAATTGCCGTGTGACGTTTTTAGACAGTGGGAAAAGGATAGTTTACGCTCTCTGTGTGACGTACTTTGGTAAAAAATTCATCATGCACCCCCCACTCCCACCCCCACCCCCACAGAGCCCCTACGATACATACAATACACGTGGGCAAAGCCGGAGATAGTTCAGACGGTAACATTTCCCCTGTGGAGTTGCGTACGACATTCGGGAATTCAGTCGAGAATAGCTACTCGAACGTTAAATCAAAATAATTTGGTCACTCGACCCACGACTGTTTGCGGGACACTGGTACATACGAGTGAATGGCTCCCCACAAACGTACCGTTATTTATTTCACTTTACAGGATACACTGTATTCTGTGAAGCGCTTCTGAGACGTCCGGAAGACGTGATAAGGCAGGCACTGTATCAAACGCAAGGATTGGTCTCAAATCGATTATTATAAAATCAAATTATACGAATGATATCAGGATGGTATTTAGATGAAAATATTTGGCAGAATTGTAGCTAAGCATTTTTCCATCAGCGTCGGAAGTATTGAACCTTCCTACAAATGGGCCTGTCGATACTCATATTTTAAGTATTCACTTCAGCATCTTATAAGAGTCAGGACCGATCCACCCCCAGTAATTTATTTAATTGGTGTTTTAGTTATTTCTGTGCTAAACCATTAAGGCTGGTCTTCTTAATTCAAGGCAGAAAGTGGGTAATTATACTACTGTATTCCTATCCGATGAATCATATCACTATGAGCATCAAATGTTCAGGGCAATACCACAGGCCCTACAATGCCAGCCACAGTCATTAACCTGCGTTGCTTCAACTGGTAATGTATTAACAAACTCTTCACAGGGTTAAGCACACAGGTTCGTCTCAACTAATTACCAGATTATGTCGTCAGCACTCACTGACTAAACAAAAATATTCAACTTGAAGGCATGAGGGAATAACAAAATGGAAAAGCAGTTATCGTTTTCACTGTCAAACTGTAGTCCTGCTCGTTCTGTGGTTTCCTAATAGTGTGTGGAGCTCCTGTAGCTCAGTAGTTAGAGCATTCGTCTCACAAGCGTGTGTGAGACTTGTGTTCGAATCCAGGCAGGTCAGGGCGAAATCTTGGGCAAGTTTCCTTACTCCACACACATGCCTAATAATAATCCGTCCCCAAAAAACTACAATAATGAAAAAAAATTGGTCATTTCAATCCACGACTGTTTGTGGGGGACGTTGCTGTGCGCAATTGGCTGCCGTGTTTCGCCCACAAATATACAGTCAATTCACTTTACAGTATATTCTGTGAAGCGCTTTGAGATGTCGATAAGATGTGTAAAACTCTATAACAAATGTAAGAATTATTATTCTTATTATTATTATTATATGTGTTCACCAATACCGTATTGGACTACGCGTCTAGCCTACAAGTCATCATTATTCCATGGCTCAAGTCCTCAGCAGTGTTGGATTCACGCTTTTCTCTGTGAATATCTACCGTACTTCTCCCAACAAATGTCAAACTGTCAGCTCAACCGCTCAGCCAACATCACCAAACGTATCTATGGAACATGATAATTCCTCTCATTAAGGCCACCGGATCAGAAGAGATTAGAAGTCTTTTTGGTTCCCACAGATTCGTGAATTCTGTGGAATAGCCTCGGTGATCCTGCATTGATTGATTCCTTCAAAGGAAACCGAGAGTCTGCTTGAGAATAATATTGGCGGATTGTAGCAGCAGAAGCAGGCTTTAAACAAATACTGGTCTCTGAAAACATGGTCTCTGTTTAACATGCACATAATAATCCTTGCGTCCGTTATATACAGAATATACTGTAAAGTGAATTGACTGTATATTTGTGGGCGAAACGCGGCAGCCAATTCTATACAGCAAACAGTCGTGGATTGAAATGACCAATTTTTTTTATTATTGCGTTTAGAGCTCCTGTGGCTCAGTGGTTAGAGCACTTGTCTGGGGAGACCAACTGGGGAGACCTGTGTTCGAATCCAGGCAGGTCAGGGCGAAACCTTGGGCAAGTTTCCTTACTCCACACTTACTCCGCACATCCTTCCTCCAATATCAATTCTAATGATAATCCGTCCCCAAAACCACAATAATAAAATCGGTCATTTCAATCCATGACTGTTTTTTGGGGACACTGCTGTGCGCAATTGGCTGCCGCGATTCGCCCACAAATATATACAAAGTCAATTCACTTTGCAGCATATTCTAGGAAGCTTTTGGGACGTCAATAAGATATGAAAAGCGCTATATCAAATGCAAGGATTATTTATACAGATTATTATTAGGCGTATGTGTGTGGAGTAAGGTAACTTGCCCAAGGTTTCGCCCTGACCTGCCTGGATTCTGACGCTTGTAAGGCGAGTGCTCTAACCGCTGAGTTACAGGAGCTCCACTCTTGTACAACACGTTTCACATCGGGAGGACATCCACAGATACTGGACAGTGAGGGATTTGGACCTTGAGTGAGTGGTTGGGATCAGGGAGGATGGAGGGCGGGGGAGAGGGTGGTTGGGGGGGCTGGTGGTAAGGAGGGCACCCGAAGAAGCGGTCGAGGTAGGAGAGGGTATTCAGACGCGCCTTGAAGGAGGCAGGGAAGGGAGCGCGGCGGAGTTACTGTTTTGTTGGACCAAACCGACAAACCAATTTGCGTCAGTAGCAATTTGCAAACAGAAGAGAGATACGCAGCCCGAGTTGATTTGTGTTTTGGGGGTGAAATTCGGAGGACGCGAATCAAAGCCGCAAAATGCGTCCGTTACTGAAATTTAAACTTTGCAAAAAAAAAAGGGGGGCATAAGTATTCCGTGTGATTAAACTTTCCAGCTTGATTGATAATTCGATCTCAAATCACTTTCCCCACCCCCACTGACATTAATCAATCCACAACACGACAGTGGACAAAGGCAGACATTGTTTCGGATGAGTGAGCCATACATTATACAGCCAGGATGCATGATTATAAATTACATGACAGGTGAGTGCAGCTGGGCGCCTCGATGTGTAAGTAAGCTTTGAATAATACAACATTTGAACAGGATTGCAGGAGGCCAATGCACAAGTTCTACAAACTAATCAATGCAGTAAATGTTGGTGAAAAATATATCAAAGTCGCCTTGTTTTTTTTTTTTTTGCAATTTAGCAAAAAGCCCAAAAAACAAACAAAAAAGCCACTGGAATCTTCCTCCTTTCATTGTTTAACACTAAATCAAACGTAGATTTGCAAGTGATTTGGAACAGCCAACAAAGACTTCTGCAGTTCTCAAACTTGATCGCGATTTCTAGTTGTCCTCGACGGAAGCTAAAATAAGTATCAGCGCTGCCTAACTGCGGATCAGTGAGTTGATAAGTCATTAATAAGTTTGAAAAATATCCCGCAGATCAAACAAAGAAGGATAATGGAGACTGCCTGAGCAAAATTGAGAGGCCCAGTTTAGAAGGCAACATGAACAATACGAATTGTTTACAACGGCTTCCCATAGTTAATGTCATCTCATAGCTTTCTAAAATAAGGGAGCGGTTTAATGTTGGCAGAGAACAATGGAGAGGAAGGAAGAGAGTCTTGGTTCAAAATGCATAAGGTTGAAGTTGCTGCATCGAATAACCAGGCGAATGAGAGGAGACTCAATCCAAATGCAGCCATCGTTGGAACGAAAACCAGTTGGACGAAGACAGGCATTTTCAAGCAGTAGCTTCGCTCGCAATTTTCCAGCCATTGTTAAAATTCAGACTCCGTTCACTATGAAGTGTGGAATTGGATGAAAATGTGCATTCTCATGGTCAGATTTCTAAAGGGCCACTAACTGACAGATGAACATCGGGCTACCGTCATAAAAAAAAAGCCTAAAACGCACCCACAATACAAAGCAGTCTGAACAAAACCATTAGAAATCGTTATTATTCCAGACCTGTACAGCAACTTTACTGCAAGACAAGAAGATGAGGAAAGGTTAACAGAGAAACTGTAATGCTCAGTGTCTGTCATAATCGGGAGGACAGAACCAGTCTATAAAAATCCATTTGCTATGCACAAATAATATCAATGGGCAATTCAACCTTCGGAACTAAATCTGCACCGTTTGAATTAGATTTTTGCGGGCAAAAACGTGTGAATATTTTCACGTTTGAAGCGAAATACGTAAATGGCAAACTGAATGAATGAATGGAGTAGAATATGGTGCCCTTCATGCCGTTGTGACTGAAAGCGCGGTTGAAAAGAAAAGTCTTCAGGACGGCGTCTTGGAGAACTTAATTCCTACCTATGCGCCTTTCAATTGAATGCTCATCCTTGAGCATTCAATTGAAAGGCGCATATAGGTTCGTTCTGTACTGAAAAAAAATGGCCAGCAATGCAGGCAATGTGGTAGTTAATGTCCCCCCTTAACCAAATCAATAAGCAGAAAACATCGGCCTGTTTAAAAGCAAAGATGGAACTTCTGAACTGTGCTGCACAGATAGGCTGGTGTGCATTGAGATGATGGTGTGTATTCATGGGGGGCACTCCGAAACCATTCTCACGAACCAGTGTCTCTTATATCAGGAGGACGTCTCAAAGCACATCACAACAACTTTTGGTGTACAGTGTAGTGCAGTGACTGAGTGTTTTGTAGCAGCCGATGAGCGGAATAGGGGGAATAACGCAGGAACTTCAGCTGCTGTCAAACGCCTTCAAAAGGAAGGAACAGATCATCTTATCTTTCCTTGCCTCTTCCATTTTCTCTTTTCCTATTTCCAAGTCAATATTCATCAATATAATCCTTATTGGCCAAAGTAACATTCCCCCACCCCACCCCCCTCCACCACAACACGCCTTCACCACCATTTCTTACAGTGCAATTAATGTCTACATCTATGGCTTTATGGAGCAGTATGTTTGTTCTACATTCCCACAACCCTGTTGCTCATCTAATTAACTCAGGCCAGGAGGGGAATATTCCATAGGGTTTCATCCCAAAATAAAATCAATGGATCTCCCAATGGTCTTGCAGTTAAAGGCAGTGTCTGGTGTATTTCCAAACTAATCGGGCTACAGGGTTACACATTCATTTCCTTGTCTGCCCTTGAGTTGGTTAATCCCAACTGGACTAACAGTCAAAAATCTTGCACGTTGCGGTATTGCTCGTGTGAAATCAGGTTGGAGGGGGAGGGGGATGGGGAGGGGAGAGGGGGGGATGGGGGAAGAGAGGAAGAAAATTCAGGCATTAATCAACCCTGATCATTTTTCAGGTAGCTCCCAACTGGAAAGTGTTTGCAAAGTGTAGCTATCAGGGGAAGACAAGATTAGGCTTGGCTGCGATGCCCTGCGGCAGTGGCATCATTTAATACCTCAAACAACATCACTGCCATGGGTGAACACATGAGTATCTGACTCGCAAAATTGAAAACAGCCGAGAGAACCCCACTGTAATTAAATGCTCAAGGAAATGTATGGATAAGAATCACTTCGCCACCAGGGACTAGTTGTCCTTTAAGTGCACACTGTTCATACGTTGCGTTATCCAGAACAATCACATCACCTTATGAAAAAAAAAGCTTGAAGTATGTGAAAAGTAATAGAGTTTACGCAACCACCTTTCTCAGTCAGTAACAATATCACCCAGACACTGCCCAATATGAGGGGCGCTATAGGAAACCAAGTTGTTGTACAAACGCAAGTTGTTGTTTTCACTGCTACCCATAAAACATTGATCATAAATCACTTCTCCTAATTAATAATATAATAATAATAATCCTTGCATTTTGATGCCTCGCTTTTCACGTCTTCCAGACGTCCCAAAGCGCTTCACAAGAATATACTGTAAAGTGAGTTGACGGTATGTTTGTGGGCGAAACGCAGCGGCCAATTGCGCGCGGCAGCAGCGACACTGTTCTTTAGTTAAGAAACTAAAATCGCGAAAGCTATTCGGTGTTACGAGTGAAACGGAATTGTACCCTCCCCATCAGCTGTCAGAAACACCACGTATCTGTCAGTTTGGGTAAAATGATTAACCTTTGAAACTGTCGGAATGAACCCACGTACGGAAAGCAACAAGCCCGTTGCGTTTCAGCCGTGGGCAAAACAGACTCGTTCATCAATGCTTTAAATTCCTGATGGGAACTCGGGTCACTCAAACCCTTCACCTTTGCGGGGGGAAAAAAGTTAGAAAGAGAGAGAGAAAAAAAATTCCTTTTAGCGATTGATTTGTTTTCTCCCCACCCCCACCACAGTTGTACTCTGTATTAACTGATCCTGAAGCGCAAGGTCTATTAGATAAACACTGACTCGCCCATCGTCAATGAATAGAATTCCATCATGAATACAATTATATGCAAATACAATGCACCACAAGGGGAAGTCAGAGAATAGAAGCTTTATGGAAATCAATGTGATGATCTGACATAATAACGTTTTTAGTAATGATAAAATATCAGTGATAAATTCCGTAGTCTGCAAGAAATTTCAATCAAGGTTGTACAGAGTGTAAACATATTGGTTATTCATTTCTACCATTCTCGTGTGAAATGTGCTGTTTTCACAATAAGCCGAAAAAATGTCTTTTAAGTCACGGCGCTGGCAAAATGTCGAATGTGTTTCGTAAGCACATCATTCATATTAGAAATGGGGGCATTTAACTCACGTTAAATGTTTCAGTGCTGCGTTTACTCATTAGTAAAAATATACTCATTTACGTATGTGAAATATCTCCTAATTTTAATCATCACGCTTTCTGTTCAAGCTCACAGTTAAAAAAAAGATAGTACACATCATCATCAATTTAATTTCAACGAGACAGTTATAACACTGAACTTTTGTGACTTATATCGCTGTGTTTTTTTCCCACCCACACACGCATTAATACGCAGTGATATATTGTTATTAAGGTGAAAATCGCTTTCAGCATAACATATCGTGTTATTGCAAGATATTACGAGCAGTCTGAGACACTACCCTGCATGAGGAACGCTATATAAATGCAAGTTGTTGTTGTTTGTCGTAAGAGAACTGAACTGAAGGAACATTTGATAAAGATACTTTATCAAATGTTCCTTCAAGTTGCTCCAGTGTTTTGTGTGTTTGTGGGCTAGTTGATTTGGTTTGTAAAGCGTTTTGAGACTTTATTCGACATGAAAGGTGCCATTTCAGTACTCGATCTTGCCTCAGCCTGTGTGTCCAACGGTGAGTCCTATGCTACACTGTGATTGAGAGTTTGTTCTGTTGGAGTGGTTACACTTCACATTACTGCACTGAATATGGTGTTATATTGGACAGCCTCTAGCCCCCAAATCAGAATGTCTGCCCTCGCCAATGTTTCCAAAAGCTGTGAATGCCTTCTCTGCACAACATTCTCTGCTGCGCTTTTCATTTTTTCCGTGTGTTTGTTTGCGATCAGCCTGTGCGGTATCAAACACAGCCACATTGTAATTTAATTCCCTTTGCTCAGCTAGATAAGTCAAAGATCCCCCCCCCACCCCCACTCTCCCCCACCCCATCTCCTCCTACTCAGTCTGAGTTCCTTTGGCCCGTATCCCATTCCATAGCCTCTCGGGCTCCAGTGTCTGAGACGTCTCACCGATAATGATTTTCTGTATTTCCAACATGATCTCCGTGTTGTATTATTTATGTACGAAGAGTATCTGTAACATACCGTCCACTCCTCACTGCATCAAAAACCCAGATAGAAGATAGGCGGATAAAATGTAATAATAATAATCCTTGCATTTGACACGGCGCTTTCCACATCTTATCGATGTCCCAAAGCACTTCACACAATATAATGTGAAGTGAATTGACTGTATATATGTGTGGGCGAATCGCAGCAGCCAATTGCGCACAGCGGCGTCCCCCACAAACAGCCGTGGATTGAAATGACCAATTTTATTATTGTGTTTTTTTGGGGGAGGGATTATTATTAGGCGTGTGGAGTAAGCAAACTTGCCCAAGGTTTCGCCCTGACCTGCCTGGATTCGAACACAGGTCTCCCCAGCTTGCAAGACAAGTGCTCTATCCATTGAGCCACAGAAGCTCAATATATATATATATATATATATATATATTTATCTAAAAAAAAAGTTTGTTTGAAGCCAGCAGGGATAAAACCCTGATTTATACTACAGGCATTTCCAGCCTGTCCACTGTGGCTCAGATTTGAACTTGGATTATCCTCCACTTTAAATTGACTAACGTTACCCCACCCCCCCCACCCCCCACCCCCACCTCCCCCACCCAATGCAACAATATTTTTCTTTAACTGGGATTCACTGCTAATAGAATGAATCAAATGGTGACTTTGCTTGGCTTGCCTTTACTCAATTATATCTGACTTAATGTTTATAGCCAGGCAAAACCAGGCGTTTTGACCGCTCGACGTTTCGAGCCAAAATAAATAATCTTCCAACGCGCAGAATAACCTGTCAATTATTAGCTACATGTTCGCTGTAAGTTTCTGATGTACATGTACAGTACTTGAGGAGTTGCGAACACCGTCGCCGAAGGATCAAAGCAGAGTTGGACCGTTCCATCCACTCAAAGAGAAGACAGGACTCCAATCAACCGCCACGATATTGCTCACAGAACACGATCGAGAATTTTGCGTAGATCACATCTCTACCGTGCCTGTTTCATTCAACCTCATCGTACAGAAATTTCAAATTATCCAACAATTCCTCCTGTCTTGGACACACACACCCACACGCGCGCACACACACACACAGACACACACCAGCTTTTATTATCTTAAGAGTTGACAGGACATATTCATGGCTTGTCGTGCATTTGTTCTGTCTCCTCTTTGAAACGATGCATACGGTTACTCTCTTAACATGGCGACAGACAAAGGAATCTTCTATGAAGAAGGAGGAGGAAAAAAACCACACACAGTTTTATGGCGAAATAATAAAGAATACTGACTAAGTGATTTCTGGGAGACGTGATACAAAAGTCAATTAGAATTTATGGGTCATCTTCTCTTTAAATACACCTGAGTTTACATTTGTTTCCGAGCCGCCGAAAGCCATTTAAATTATGAGATTTGCAAAGCGCCCAAATTAACATACGGGAGGAATCAAATGTGCTGCATTCAGGGAAAAATGTGTTGCGTGTGGCGGAGATAAGTCGAGGACTCCTTATTAATTCAGTCAAGGTAATTAAAGTGGGATTTATTTCAATAGATTTATTTCATCCTTTAGCGCTGGAATTGGGAAGCTTATGGGGAAATGCAAATGTATGCTTGAGCATCTCATTACGATGATTGACAAGTGACTAGCTTGCCAGCTAAAGTACCAGCTAACCGTAAAACACCCATGTATTTTAGTATAACACAATCTCAGGCAAAAAAAAATCCAAAGTTAATTCGTTCGACTTGAACATATTGGACACGTGTCGGCGGCCGTGCCTTCAGCCACTACGCCCCGAGGCTCTGCAGCTCCCTCCCTCCCTCACCCCCACCTCCCCCACCCCCACTCCCTCGTCCTTTCCTGTTTTCAGTCCGCTACTAAAGACTTTTCGACCAGCGCTTTCGGTCACCTTTTTCCCGCCCTCTCCCCCCAGGATCCGTTAATTGGGAAGCGCTCTGAGACGCCAGAGTGAGTGAGGGCGCGATATAAATCCACGCTGTTGTAGTTAATGCTGTTGTTTGTCAAATACGACGATGAGATTAAAAACACTTGGTTAGATTTGCAAACACCATTGGAACCTTCGCTCTCACTGTTGTAGCTGTAGAGTTTTACCTAAAGGCACATCTTGGTTTAAAACACAACAGTGCGATTTTTGCGATCATATGCCTTGCAGCATAGAATATACGTCTCATCAAATTTAAACTGGTGAGAACAAGAACAATTGGCATTTGTATATGGAGTCTTGTAGCGCAGTGTTTAGAGCACTCGTCTTACGAGCGAGAGACCTGGGTTCGATTCCAGGCCGGTCAGTTATATTAAATCTAATATACACACAATCAGTCAGGAGAAACCTTGGGCAAGTTGTACCTCTACGAACCTACACAATGCGGTCGGTACATCGGTTCACGTCTTCTAGGCGTCTCAAAGCGCTTCACATCAATATGCTGTAGAGTGAATTTTCTGTGTATTTGGCGGGCAAAACAAAAATATTTATTTGATAAAAACGATTTGGATGCATTGCATTTATCCAGCAAATAATTTGTTCATTCAACATTAACTGCTTCTCAACATTTGAAATATCTGGATCATGCCTTCTCTCAACCTTCCACCCTTTCTCTGGTGAAATATACTGTATAAGGCTATCTTCACATACAGTATTGCAAATCCCGGGAGCTATATCAGATGCAAGATTTCTTATCATCTTAATCATTTTTTGCTTGCCAAGTGTCTGAACGCACTGTTGAAGGTAGGATACTTAAAATGTTACATAATATTCTAATTGCAGCCAGTGATTTATCCGCTGTTAAAATGATTCGTTTCCAAATACCTTAGCATCAGATCACCGAAAAGGGCGTTGCTTTTTTTCCCTAAAAAAAAGCACACCGTAATCTCTCTTTTTATATCTTTACTGCCGGAAAGGAATAACAAAATAATTGCTCACTCGCAGTGCCTTCACTTTGGGAGGACATCTCAAAGTATTTCACAGGATCGGCTGTATACAGAATGTTCTGTGCTGTACTGACTGCATTGTGTGAGGTTCGCAAAGGTAACAAAGCTGATTAATATTTATTTGTTGGGCAGCTGGACGACTGATGTGGAAATTCTGTACAGAGCATCCAAACTCGGCTTGGTTGGAATGTAAGCCCCCCCCTTACGCACAGACATTCCCCTGTGGATTGCGCACTCTCTTCCTGGAGAGATGCACTCTGCTTACCTAATTCGCTAGGGTATTAAGTTTCACCCTGACCTGCCTGGAATCGAACCCACAGCCTCCTGCTTGCAAGGCGAGCGCTCTAACCACTGAGCTACAGGACTCCATAATTATTAGGTCAGAGCCAAGACTTGGGGACCCCAGTGTGTGTGTTGGGGTTACACGATCAGTCAAAGTCGAACAATTCTCAATCGAGTATTTCTCCAGAAAGCCTGATCTTTTCGCCCTTCTCACCCCATAGGGTTAATCTGTATATAATTTACTCTCATGGGTTTACCCCACAACAGCAAGCACCCTGTGTCTTAAAAACACAAGCCTATTCTCTGCAAGAGACTCAAGAGACATCACGTCACTCAACTCACCCGCTTTGATTAGCAACACCACGCATTTACAAACCAATCTCCTCGAAGACGAGCTGAAAACATTTCCAAGCAAACAAACAAAAATACAATCAAACATACAATCAAACAGACGTGCCATTTCGATCCAATTACTTCTAGGCATCGCAGAGTTTATATCGGATGTGCAAAATGAATCCAAACATTTTTCCCCGTTATTTATTTCGAATTTCATACTTGATCTGTTGCTAGGCCAATGAATATTTTTTCCAGGCTGTTTCTGTATTTTAACAATACCTCGCTTGATCCAAAGCCTTTGAATTCAGGCTGTGGTATTAGACCATGATAATAGTGATTGCCTATTATCTCTCGTTCTTTGTTCTTGCCGCTAAACCTCTTGTGCGAGAGGGGGTGGTGGTGGTGAGGGGGTTGGGGGGGGGGATAAGGTTGGAGGCGTTACAGTACATGCTTCAGTGCTAGGCAGTGTTGTTTCGAAAAAATAATTGTGCGGCGCTGAAAGAATTCGAGTTATTTGTCATTTTATTGGTTGTTTTCCAAAGCTATCCAACTGCGGCGGAAAAAAAAAATGGCCAGAATGAGATACTGCACAAAGGTTATTGTGGCACAATTCCAATTTCCATGGAGACCTTGGAGGATTAAAGCTCCCATATCATCCCACCAGCTGGCTGGGGATTTGCACAGCTCTTAAAGAGTGCAACAAGAACATAATGAAGTCAAAACAGTTTGAAGGCAGTCGCAGCCCCTTTGGTTCACCTGGCGGCCCGAACAATTCCCCAAAGGTTCCCTCCGACACATCCGTCTCTTCAATCCTAATAACTCCGCATCCTTGTAATTTCCGGGAATCTGCCCAGTTCTATTTCGAAACCCTTCAATAGTTCCGCCATCTAGGAGCTGCGGTAGCTCAGTGGTTAGAGCACTCGCCTTACAAGCGCGAGACCTGTGTTTCGAATCCAGGCAGATCAGGGCCAAACCTTGGGCAAGTTTCTTTACCCCCCCCCCCCCACACACACACACACACACACCTAATAATAATCTGTCCAAAAAGAACACAATAATAAAATTGGTCATTTCAATCCACGACTGTTTGCGGGGGACGCTGCTGTGCGCAATTGGCTGCTGCGTTTCGCCCACAAATATACAGTCAATTCACTTCACAGTATATTCTGTGAAGCGATTTGAGACGTCGATAAGATGTGAAATATGAGGTTTATTATCAACACCATAGCTTTAGAATAGAAGTACCCGTACTTCCATTTTACCAAGAAAAGGATACAATAAAGGAACCATGCACTGTACATCTACGTTGAGAAGTGGATCAGGCAATGAAATATGCGCTGGGACAAAAATCCCTTTGGAAGTCACCCATGAATCGGATTAGAGAGAGAGAGAGAGAGAGAGAGAGAGAGAGAAAACCCACCTCGATTCTTCAGTACTGGTTGCGTGCACTTCGTTAATCAAGGAGCCATGAACAATTAATCTTTTATTAGCGACTGTCTCACTGTATGTCAAGAGTCTGCTTGCTGGGATTGAGGGTTACCGCAACACACGCGCGATTGCAAACAAACAAAAAATAGATCACGTTGCAGATGTCAACGTTTCCCGCCTCGCTGCGCGCACACGTCGCCAATAAGCGAACCGTTAGTGGTATCCTTCCGTGAAATCTCTGACTGCGTTGTCTATCACGATGCCTTCGAAATGTTCCAACTGTCTCTTTATCTACCTTTGGCCCACCGCCCCTTCAAAAGCAACCTCACCGTATATTAATATATATTTATATATATATTTCACATCATTTTATTTAAATAAACTGAAACCCAGACACCAATTGTTCTGAATTGACGATAATCTTAACGTTTAGACACTTTCCCCCCCACTCCCACCCTACCCGGTTAATTCCACTTGTCATTTCCCTAGCTACCATTCAGTAATTCCCCGACACATATCTTTTAATTAAAAACCTCGGAGATAGTGTCGGAGTGGTCACATTTTCTAATTATATTTCTGTGCCTACGTTTCGCCGGTTGCCATCTTATTCTTATCGAAGGCAGAACTCCGGGACGCCGTGCGTGACACGTATTCGTGGGCTTGAGCTTGAAGCCCAACCCTCGGCGGTAATATCAACAGTGTTAAGTCACGTTTCTTTCCTTCAGCCGGACCGTACAGTTACTGTTGCTGTGGCGTACGAGTTTCAACATCTCCGTATTCCTTGCAATGTTGATCACAGTCGTCTTTTGGTAACAAAAAGTAGATCCATCTAAAATGCCCATCACATACCTTCGTGTTTCTTGGTGGTGCGGAGGTGGGGTGGGGGGGGGGGGGGGGGGAAGGTAGTTTGTGTGGTATGTTTGAAGTGAGGAGATTTACTGACGAAAGAACGTCTTGCGCTTTTCAGACAGCTTTCAACGCGAGTGATTCCAACAGCAAAGGGCCAGTTGTTATTGTGTTGGGTTCTTATTGCTCTAATTGCATCTCTAAGGTACGTCCTTTGCTCTGTGATTTTGAGACCTCCACTGTTATCATTCAGAGCCTGGTCGCTTCTGGGAGCTGCAGCTCAAACATAGGTTGCAAGAGAGGTCGGTAACACTTTCACGGATTATTTCAGTTTAAACTGCGCGTCGAGAAGGATCGGCCGGAAATCTCTTTCCACTTTGAACTTGTATCATTTGCGGGGTTTGATTGTTTTATTTACCCCCAAAGAGCTTGGAACAGTCCCGTTTCTTTAAACAGTCATATCCTTGCTAATGTATCATTAGACAGTCTTCAGCTATGCCCTTTTGCCTTTTTTGGGAAGGGCAAAGAGAGATCTGGTGGATATTGACAGACAGGTGGATTAAACAAACCAAGCGAGAAAAAAAATACTTACAAGAGCACAGGCGGCATATAGAATGATTTAATACTGAAATCGATCACCAGGTTCAACTAGTCTGTGCCCGAGTATGAATTAAAAGATTTAAAGAGGTCATCTTTATAATGGTATGAGCAATGACAGCAACAAACTGGATTTATATGGAGTCTTTCAAGTCGAGGAAATATACGTATTGGGATTTTGAACTCATAAACTATTTAAAAAGCGAAGGGAGTTACTCCCGATGTCCTGACCAACAATCCTTTCTCCCCTAATCCCACTTCCATGACTGTTTGCGGGACACCGCTGTGCGCAATTTGGCTGCCGCGTTTCGCCCACAAATATACAGTCAATTCTCCTACTCTCCTTCATCCTGCCCCGACCCCTCCACCCCCTGCTCTTGTCCCTACCTGACTGTACAGCGCCTTGGGATATCCTCTTGACGTGAAAGGCACAATATAAATGTAAGCTTTGATTTGACTGATTTCACTTCATTGAATTGAAGGACATTGCTGGTGTATTCGCCTCCAAAATGCAGGTCACTACACTTTACAGAAAACCCTTGCGAATCACTTTGAGATGTCCTCCCAATGTGAAGGATTTTTTTTAAATTTAAAAACAATAGATATATATATTTTTTTTAACGGCGTTTAATCCACACCTTCGAGCGCTTTGTCAAAAATGGCGAACGTTTGTTTCATGCATTTCGGGAACGAAAAGGCGTTAATTGAGATTGCTTATCAAGTCTTGGCGAATACTGCGAGTGTTTCAATAAAGTCGTGAAGCTACTGCCCCATTACCTTTGATTATTCGATTCAGTGGCCGAACCTCAGTTGAAAGATGCGCCTTTCCCCGGGAACGTTTGCGGCAAAATGTCTAAAGCGAATAGTGCCAAGGTCAGCAGCAAAGAGAAGTTTGTTCAAAAAGAAACTTCCACAATTATTGCAATGGACAGTTTTTCAAATATCCATTAACCTTTCCTAGCCTCGGGTGTCATTACATGAAACCCTCATTTGCTGTTTCTAGCTTGGCTGTTTTTTATAGCTTGACTATATCATGTTAGAAATTACAGGAGTCAAGAGAGCAAAGTGTGCATTGCCTGCTTTGGTGCACACTTTTTCTGTATATTTTTGTTAAACGAATAACTCAACGGTGATGCCTGTCTTCACAAAACCTACCCTGGCCCGTAAGGCTAGGAGGAGAACAATTTTGTGTCTGATTCTCAATACATCCTTGCAACATTAACAGATGAGGTTAATCGGGTCGCGCCCATAACACATTTGGTTTGTTTAATCGTCATGCGACAGTGAGAGCATGTCCCGAGATCTTTCATTTTGAACCCAAGTTTCATCTACAAAATACAAAATTTTGCAGAAATGACGAGATCTACAATTTAAACACAGCAATTCGTGTCTTTGAAATAACACTGAAGTGAATGTTTGTGACTGAAATATCATATGTTACCACAAATAATAAAATTGGACATTTTCAATCCACGACTGTTTGTGGGGGGGGACGGGGACGGGGACGGGGTGGGGGAACGCTGCTGTGCGCAATTGGTTGCCGCGTTTCAGTCGTTTTGTGCCCAAAGTTATATTAATCAACTTCTAAACCTACCCACCGATTGACTCTCGATCCACATAGGTATTTGCTGCTTTTCACCCAGAAAATAATTGACTTCGCATACCAAATGCCAGGCTTATCGTTACCTAAGTAACGAGGCGAAGCCTGGGTTAAATGGTCCATATCTCGTGTATCATTGGCGTGGAAGGATGTGTGTGGGAATTCACACCCCACAAATGCCACAAACGCCAGACAAACGCTCAGAAGCAACGGATACAGCAACAGAACCAAACGTACAAGAACAAGGATCAGAATGCAATGCCGTGTGCATGTTAATCCGTACTTAGACAAGAATAGCACTTATCTTATGCATTACAGAGGAAGGGGATTAGTTTTGCACCATTGTGTAAGCCTCAGAAAAATTAAAGCTCTATTCTTAAGAACATGGGAGCGCAGAACAAAAAGAAATTTTTTGACTATCGGTGATTTCACCCCAGCCAATTCATCTGCCGAGGAAGGCGACCGGCCTCAGTCAAACTCTGAGAGATGATAAACGCAGCAACAAATTGCTCCCAGCCTCCGAAAGGCAATTATTACAATTCACACTTGTATAACTTTGATTATATTAATCCAATTTACAATTCACACTTGTGTAACTTTGACTGGTTATATTGCAAAGGTGACTTGTCCTCGCTTTTGAAAGCGTACGAGTTGTTGGACTCCAAAGATCACACGTAAATTGGCTGGCAAGGAAGAAAAATCATCCTCACATGTGATGTACTGTAAGGAAGGAAGAGCGAATGTGTGTTTTGCGGGCAAACTGTTCACCGGCGAGTGTTGGTCACTGCGTTTCAATTTAATTTCATCTTGATCTATCTTAGAGCGCTCGCCTTACAAGCGAGAGACCTGTGATCGAATCCAGGCAGATCAGGGCAAAAACCTTGGGCAAGTTTCCTTACTCCACACTTACTCACGCCTAGTAATAATCCCTCAAAAAAAAAAACGTTATTAAACTGGTCCTTTCAATCCACGACTGTTTGTGGGGGACGCTGCTGTGCGCAATTGGCTGCCGTGTTTCGCTCGCAAATATATACAGTCAATTCACTTTACAGTATATTCTGTGAAGCGCTTTGAGATACTGTCTAGAAAAATGCTATATCAAATGCAAGGATTATTATTATTATTATCTTTATTATTTACAATCGCAGGGTTAAAGTGAGGCACAGTCAATGTGTTCTTGACATTGTACCATCGGCTTTTTTGGAAGAAATTAAGTTGAAACGCAGTGACCAACGCTCGCCGGTGAACAAAACGTAAAACGCTTTCACCGTTTGCTCGCGGATCGAAACTCAGCGAGGCATTCACAGCGAGCTGCTCAATGTCGCAGGTCAACCTTTTGGATTCGAGCGTTAAAAACTTACTTCAGTTTCTAATGTGCTCGGAGAGCTGGGCTGACAGTTTCGCCGCAAGGAAGTTACAGCGACAAGCGGGAACCTCACAACTGCCTCAAGTGGGTAAGAGTGTTTACACTCCCCGTTTGTCAGGCCTCAACTCGACACGTTTAGAGATTCTCATGCGACGATATTGTTAGCGGCGGCATCTCTTGATATGCAAACCACAGGCTCATTATAATGCTACTCCTCTTCCTCCTCAGCCTCCAAAAAACTTATTAATTAGAGAGCGATGCGGTACAGTGAATGCTCCCTTCACCGTCTCGGAAACACAAGCAGTTCTGCCACTTTCGCTGACCTCCTCCACACACACACACACACACACACACACACACACACACACACACACACACACACACACACACAAAAGAAAAAGAAGACAATCGGTCAGTTCTTCCGACTGAAGTTCCTGATTGCCTTCGCATGAGAAGGCGCGGATCGAGTGCGTAACTTTCCCGAAAGTGGAAGTTAGTTGGAGTTTGTGCTGATGACTGTCGAGCTGTTTTGCATAATGTGGTCGACACATCAACGCCCCACTTTGTCCTTGGCAAAGTGTACGGTAGCGTATCTCTCTGCTTGAGTGCAGCCCTCAAAGCATTCGCACTCTGCTGGGCGCCAGCTTGGCTCACATTACTGGGCGGCTTTCTCGCGAGTCAGGAGGTTGTGGGCTCATATCTCTTAATGGGATTTGGGGGGGGCGGGTGGAGGGGTTGGGGGGGTGGAGGGGTTGGGGGGGTGGGGGGGGGGGGTGGTGGATGCGGGGGCTGGGTGTAGGGTGGGGGGGATTCTGTGCTGAAAGTCGTAACTCTCCGGTTAATTAATCCTCGGTCTAGATTTTTTTTGGGGGGGATTGATTTAAAAAAGGGATTGTTAGTAAAATGCCACTGTCTATATCCAATCAATTGGTCATTTTCAATCCACGGCTGTTTGTGGGGGACGCTGCTGTGCGCGATTGGCTGCTGCGTTTCGCCCACAAAAATGTACAGTCAATTCACTTTGCAGTATATTCCGTGAAGCGCTTTGAGACGTCTGGAAGACTTGAAAAGCGCTATATCAAATGCAAGGATTATTATTATTATTCTCCTGCCCTGGTTCCTGTGGCAAGCCTTTCAAAAGGCACACTTGAGGGACGTTGACGTTGTGTAATTTGCTTCCTGCCTCAGCAATAAATATGAGCTCGGGCTAAGTGTGAGCTTAGTGTGAGACCGTTTCACTCTGAAAGACAGGAGAATTTCCTGATCAAATCGAAGCCAGTTCCGCCGAGGGGCGGCATTGATAGCGATGGCAAAGATTGGAGCGCGCGTCACGTGAAGAGAAGGGAGCCGAAAGAAAGTAAGAAATACCGTTTGAACAGTTTGAAGCAGATCTCTTTCTTTCTTCTTCTTCGCGAGATGACACAACACATTGGAGTGTTCCACGTTACAAGCAAATCGAATTGCGTATCCCAGCAAAATGGGAATTGAAACGATATGCTTTCCGGCCTCTGGTATGTTCATGGCATTGCTTCCCTCGTTGTGCATATTTGAATTTCCTTCTTTTCAGGCTGGGTGCCACACAATTAAATTGATAAGGCAACGTACATTTCGCCCACCAATAGACAGTTCAATTCACTTTACAGTATAATCCGCGAAGCACTTTGAGATGTCATAAATGCAAGGATTATCATTATTATTACTGTGTGTAGAACTCTGAAACTCTCAACCATCTGCTGCAGCAAAATAAAATTATTTTATAAAATGATTACATTAGCTGCTAAACGTAATTCACCGGGAAACGGTTTCAAAGGTGATACCTCAATATTCATAAACATAATAAATCGCTCATTTCAATCCGCGAATGTTTGTGGGGACGCTGCTGTGCGCAATCGAACCGCTGCCTTTCGCCCACAAATCTACAGTCAATTCACTTTGCAGTACATTCTGCGAGGCGCTTTGAGAGAGACGTTCTAGAAGGCACGAAAAACGCGCTATATCAAATGCAAGGATTATCCTTATTCTTATGATTGATTTAGCAAATTGTAATGTGCAAACAAATTCATGTAACCAAATGCGATGGAATCTTGGGAAACGCATATGTAATTCGCCAGGAAATACCTCCACTCGGATTAATGTTATGCTTGGATGATGGGTTCAACGTAATGAGAGAAAGAAAGAGAGAGAGAACCACAAGCACATCAGCCACCACACTCCAGCCTCACACGTTAGCTGTGGTACAAAGCTTTTTTGCTGCGAACGAAGGAAAATATTTCATATGGATTTGTTTGCGGACTTTAGGGTTTCGTCGAAATACGCCCATCACATGTTAATTGTTCGACCGATTAGTAGGGCTCCCAAAAATATGGGACCATAAATACAACACAGAACAATCTGCAGGTACAGTATATCATGCCTTCTGCGTCAGGAGGAAGTCTCAAAGGATTTTTGCCTGATAGTTTCGCGAGCTAGGGGGTGGCAATGGAAACTGAGAAGGGTGGGCGGGTGGGGTTAAAGCAATCAAAGAGGAATGTCTTGAGATCTTTTAAGACGTCCTACCTGGTGAATAATCATTCAGTAAGTTCTGTTTCTGCTGTGTGCTGTTTGGCGCTGCGTCGTGTCTTGTACACGGTCTTGACAATGCCAACATTGCTGGTTTTGCTTGAAACAGCAGGTCCCCTCGACCCGAAACCCGTGGTATAAAACGCAATTTGACGTTCGCTGTTAATTGTTTCTGTCGGGAATGCTACCGGGACAAGCAAACAAACAGACAAACCAAGTCAAGCCGAAGGTCACTTTTCTGCTCAATTCACGGCACCCATTGAAAGAAAAATATGATTCAAATGTGTAAAATGTTTCAGCGCCCCGCACAGAATTAACCAGTGTTCGAGTTCAATCTGTGCCATCCATTGGCACATTCTAGCTGTTGGCAAGAGGAGTTACATGCCCGCGAATAAGAAAAGCCATTAATCCTCCACCAGATGGCATATCTGAATATTTGGACTGAATCGCCATAATTTTATAATCCTCACCAATACAAATCAGATTTGCTCCAAAATGCTTGTTCAGCAACAACTCATTAGCCATATCCATGCAAAGGCCTCTCATGAAACGCAAGGATTGCTACTATTGTGGTCTCCTCTCACACACACACACACCACACACACCACACACACCACACACACACACACACACCAATAATAATCCATCCCCAAAAAACACTGTAATAAAATTGGTCATTTCAATCCACATCTGTTTGTGGGGGGCGCTGCTGTGCGCAATTGGCTGCCGCGTTTCACCCATAAATATACAGTCAATTCACTTTACAGTATATTCTGTGAAGCGCTTTAAGACGTCGATAAGATGTGAAAAGCATGATATCAAATGCAAGGATTATTAGTTATGACAATGTTTCTTTTTTTTCAAAAACACATGCTGCTTTAGCAACTGCTTTAGCAAGGAAAAGATGTTAGCACAGTGGTAGAGATTTCTCGAATTATTTTTTTCCTCTCCCCGATATTCCACTGGGAAATAAATGTGCCACAATGGCAGAGGCAGTGACCAGATTTTTAGAGGATTCAACCCAGCCTCACTTGCGAATTAAAGATTAGGAAAAAGCAAGGATTGCTTTTCACAATTCGGAGGACATTGAAGCAGATAACTCTTCAAATCTTAAAGCCACTTTTCGGGGGGAAAAAAATAATGATAAACTCCCATCGATTTCCTTCAAAAAATCTATCGGTCAGAAACTGAACTTTTTAAAATTGGAAAAGCAAAGAAGTTAGTAGAGATAAAAAATATCTCTTCTGGTTCCTGTTTTTTTTCCCCCATATCATGTTTCTCGGAAACAAAATGATCTTTTAATTTGGTTTTGATTGAAGCTTTAATAGAAACTCTGCCTAAGAGACTATCATTATAACTGAGTCCAGGACATGTATATATATATAGATATATAACAGTATATATCCAATGACAGCATTTATTTTCATTCCAAAGCCCTCATCAATTATACACCCAAAAGGACTCTTAGCAGATTTTTCTGAAAAAGAATAGACAATAATGTCTGAAATATAAATGGTAAATCTCTTTCCCTGTACCTCATTGAAGTACAAAGGAAAATCAAATATTTGATTATGAAAGACAATCTTAATGCACTATAGGAACCGAAGAATAAATGCATGATTCTGGACCGAAAAAGTTGATTTTTAAAAAAACAAAATGACGCATTTTATTCAGTAAGTTTCAGCAAGAGCTCCTTCGCTTCTCAACATTTAAACCCGATTTATTGTAGTTTTACGTTAGCACCTGAAAAGATTTCGATATTAAAATAAATTTCTATGAATAGAAGAGAATCTGAAACAAGTGAATGAGGCAAGCGGACATGTGCAATTGAAACATAATCAACTCATCAATTTTACTGGTCTTATCCCATTCACTGGGAAAATCATTATTCTACAAGCTGATGGATACGAGAAGGGAAATTTCTGCTTGGCACTCGAGGTCCAATTAGAAGTAAAGAAATTAAATATTAACTACAATAAATTAAATACAATCGAACATTAAATACAACATATTTGAGCAACTTTTAGGTGCAAAATCGCGCATTTATTCTTCTGTTTTTACAGCGCATTAAAATTATCTTTCCACAATCAAATATTTCATTGCCCCCCCCCCCCCCCCCCCCCCCCCGCCTAAAAACAAAGTGTGTTGTTTGGATATTTTTCTCATTAAACTCTAATAGGTCTGACAGGCGATCTTGACGTGAAAGGCGCTATACAAGTGTACTGTTGTTGTGACTTCTGATGACATTAGCCTGTCTCAGTTGGTAATCAGAAACATGTGGGGGGGGGGGTCAAACCCCCCACGTCCATGTTGGAACTTGGAACTCAAATAGCCTCGGATCGACAATCCAATGGGGGCAGGGGTACACTGTCAGATGTGTTGCCATTCAGATGTGATGATAAACCAAAGTCCCTGTCTGCCTGTTCAGGTGCATGTCAAAGATCCCACGGCAAACTCTTTCGAGTCCTTTCAAAACGTCAAGTTCCCCTGGTGTCCTGGCCTGCAACGCCTGGAATTAAATTAGATCGCTCACTTCATTGATTTGATCTCAAGCAGTGACTGTCCAGCGCCTTGGGACATCCTCCTGATGCGAAAGGCGCTGGACAAGTGTCTGTCATTTTTGTTGTTGTGCTTGTGCATCAGCCACAATCTTCGAAAGTGGTAGGACAGGCTCGATAAGCCAATCGACCTCCCCCTTTCTGCCTACGTTCACAATAATAATAATCCTTGCGTTTGATATAGCGCTTTTCAAGTCTTCTAGACATCTCAAAGCATTCACGGAATATACTGTAAAGTGAATTAACTGCATTAATAGCTGTAGGTGAAACGTGGCAGCCAATCGCACACAGCAGCGTCCCACAAACAGTCGTGGATTGAATTGACCGCTTTATTACGTTTTGTTTTGAGGGTTTATTATTAGGTGTGTGTGTGTGTGTGTGAGTGTGTGTGAGACGTAAAGAAACTGGCCCAAGGTTTCGCCCTGACCTGCCTGGATTCGAACACTGGTCTCACCCTCGTAAGGCGAGCGCTCTAACCACTGAGCTGCAGGACTCCACTGTTTTGTGGGACATCACGACGCGCAAATCGTCCGCTGCATTCAAAATAGAGTCACTACACTTTATGGTGTTTTTTCGAAGGCCTTTTGAAGGCTGGTTCCTTGATGTGGAAAGTGATGTATCGAATGCAAGGATAATGAATGTTTTTACATAATGGTGGTCTCAATTACTCCTTATTTCCCTCACTGTAGCTCAGGCTCCAAATCCCCCGTAACAAGAGTACCGGCACGAGCACAATAGTCTTTTATACAATTGTAATCGGTTTGGAACCGCTGACGCATTTATTTTGAAAGAGGTAAATTATGAGCGACACAGTTTTCATAGTGTCTCAGGTGTAGCTTTCCAGATTAAAGCAATTTCATCTAAAGCAAGTGAACGACGGGGACTAGTGAAGTTTCACCATGATCTTTGCTTGGCCCCCCCATGCTCTATATAATCTCCAAAGATGACCTTGATGAAAGGATTACGAGCGGAATATCTAAACTCATCGATCGCGCTAAAAATATGTGGAATAGATTTCGGTGGCAGTAAGGAGGAAGGTATTCAGAGGGATTTAGAGAGGCTTAACATGGCCCAGATGATTGGCAAACGGCATCTAGCAGACACTAAAAACATTAACTACAGCATCACACAAGCAATGAAACACCATCACAGTGAACAGGAATTTTAGTTGACAGTAAATATGACATTTGGACTCTTCTTAATGAACAACACCAATAAATTATTCACCTCTAATAACAACAGCAACAAAATTACATTTGTATAGCGCCTTTCACGTCAGGAGGATGTCCCAAGGCGCTGGACAGTTATTGATTCAGACCTGAGCTGACCTGAAGGAGGGGGCGGTCAGGTTGGTAAATACTCTAAATACAGTTACCACATTTTACGGTAAATCCCGTTGAAGCGCTTCAGACGTTTCGACAGAGTGATGAGGTACAATATCAAAGGCATGGATAATAATGATGATAATAATACTTGCATTTGCTACAGCGGCTTTTCACATCTTATTGACGTCTCCCAAAGCACTTCACAGGATGTACTGTAAAGTGAATTGATTGTATATATATTTGTAGGTGAATCGCGGCAGCCAATTGCGCACAGCAGCGTCCCCCACAAACAGTCGTGGATTGAAATGACCAATTTTATTATTGTGTTTTATTTGGAGGGGAGTATTATTGGGCGTGTGTGTGTGGAGTAAGGAAACTTGCCCAAGGTTTCGCCCTGACTTGCCTGGATTCGAACACAGGTCTCACGCTTGTAAGGCGAGTGGCTCTAACCACTGAGCTACAGGAGCTCCACAACTTATGAGGCAAAGAAGAATCATTTTCACTTGACGCAAGCCATTTGTTTCAGCTGTTCTGCAGTGTTTGATGCTCAAAATGAGAATAGCATCCCAACCATAAATATCCATCAGCTTAACCAGCATAAATCAAAATACTTGCTTCCATCGGAAGCATTGAAGCTGTGCCTGTCTGTAGAACAATGATGAAACACAGAAAACACAGCTGGTATAGATGGTCACTGGCTTCGTACGATGGGCAGTCAGACTCCAATGGCAATTTTAAGATTGAAAGGACCAGGGGAATCTGTGAGTTGAAACAATCAATATTTCCGAGAATTGCAAGTCAGTCTCCCCCACTACTGGAAAGTGGGCAAGGGAAGATAATGTCTTCAAGCTCTCTCATCCCTGAAAAAATGAAATCTTGGAAAAGATTGAAGACCAAAGATTATGAATAATGATAATAATAATCCTTGTATTCGGTACAGCGCTTTTTCACGTCTTCTAGACTGTGTCTCAAATCGCTTCACAGAATGTACCGTAAAGTGAATTGACAGTATATTTGCGGGTGAAACGTGGCGGCCAATTGCGCAAAGCAGTGTCCCCGCAAACAGTCGTGGATTGAAATAACCAATTTTATTATTGTACTTTTTTGGATGGATTGTTATTAGGTGTGTGTGTGTGTGTGTGTGTGTGTGCGGACTAAGGAAACTTGCCCAAGGTTTGGCCCTGACCTGGCTGGATTCGAACACAGGTCTCATGCTTATAAGGCGAGCGCTCTAACCACTGAGCTACAGGAGCTCCACAGGACCAAAGAAAGGTAGCAGTGAAAGGGAGGCAGGTTTTGTGAGGAGCTACAAGACTATGCAGAATGTGTGCTGGAGAGAGACTTCAGGACAGAAATTAATTTTATAATAATGCTTGTCCTTGCATTTGATATAGCACCTGACCATGTCAGTGTCTCAAAGCACTCCGCAATTATCGCTGTTTGAATACAAATGATTGCATTTGCAGGCAGATATACAGAAGCCAATATCTCCTCTTTTTGAAACGTGCCATGGGATCTTTAACATCCATCTAAACAGCCAGGCGGGACCTCATCTTAACATCTCATCCAAAAGGACGGCAGATCCAATAAACATTTCCCCCAACGCTGGATTGGAAGCACAGCCTGGTTGTCAGGTTATGAATATGAAAAATATAAAGTTAAGTGTATTCAAAAGGAATGATAAGATACACAACTCAGGATAATTTATTTGTAGCCACTCTAGCAACTCCTACAAATACAGTGTCTTGGTACTTTGAGAGAGATAAAATCTTGGCAGTGCAGATAGTTGAACAGCTGTTTGTTTAACACTCCAGTGGACTTAAATCCCACTGTTTTAAAAAAAGCATAAGTGCAGAGTCAATATAATTTAGTTCCTGTTAGCATTTTTAAATTAACAAGCCAACTATCAAATAGCTATTAAATTCCAGACAGTTGCATTTGACATTGTTGCTTATGATTGGCTATAGGACAATTTGGGTTTCGATTTTCATTCTTCTAGGCTCTCCTTCTTGTTCTATTTTATTTCCATCATCTGTCTGCCAGCCAATTGCACCCTGCTCCTAACCACCCCCCGCAGTTTTACAATGTATTCTGTGAAGTGCTTTGAAACGTCTTGAAAATGTGACTAAGCACTGCGTCAAATGCAAGGATTATTATTATTATTATTATTATTGTTATTATCAGACATTTTTCCTGAGAGTTTCTCCTCCAGCTATCAGGAAGTACCTCGCTGTATCCTTCTACAATCACATAGGAAGATTAGGACCTCACCGATATCCTGTAGCTCAGTGGTTAGAGCACTCGCCTTACAAGCGTTAGACCTGTGTTCGAATCCAGGCAGGTCAGGGTGAAGCTTTGGGCAAGTTTCCTTACTCCACTACACACACACACACCTAATAATAATCCCTCCCCCCCAAAAGAAACAATAATAAAATTGGTCATTTCAATTCACAATTATTTGTGGGGGACGCTGCTGTATGCAATCGGCTGCCGCGTTTCGCCCACAAATATTCAGTCAATTCACTTTACAGTATTTTCTGTGAAGCGCTTTGAGACGTCGATAAGATGTGAAAAGCGCTACATCAAATGCAAGGATCATTATTCTTAATATGTTACCAGTGGGTCAGAAGGTTGTGGGTTCAATTTGGAGACTTTGAGCTCCTTTTCCTGACTGACATTCACATGAGGTTACACTTGAAGTCACGCTCCCGAGCGAACAGGCGACTCACGGTTCGCGAGAAGCGCCCCGGCCACGAACGGGTTAATCCATTTGTGTCAAGAACTCGCGGAGCGCCGCAATGGTTGCCAGAGATAATTCCGTTTGTTCTGTGTATCAAGGCTCCAGAGCAGAGCATTAAAGCACCTCTTCAAATTAATTCAGGGACACGCTGGCACGGCTGTCAACCGCGAGGTGTTATTTCGTACATTTAAATGAGCATTTTTGATAGTCACACAAAAGCCCAGTGTGGTGAATACGAGGCGGCTGAGTCAGAGGATGGCAATTGTCACAGCTCTGAATTTGAGACTTTAGCGTTGGTGACAAGCGGAATTCAGAGATTAGATCATGTCCCCCCTGGTTAATGGCTCCATTAATGACTTCGTCATTTCGCAATGTGCGCCTGTTAAGAATCATTCATAATTTATACCCGCCTGATTATCTCTCCTCTTGTGTAATATTTCTTCCACGGCAAACATTGCAAATGTGGCACGGTATTAATATTTGTCACAAACGACTGTGTTGGGAGATTTTTCAAAGTACTGTACACAAAAAAAAATGCGTTGGATGCTTTCGCACAGAAAAAGACACAATATTCTATCAGTGTCATGCTTCAAGAATTTTAAAAAAAAAGAAATTTAGGTACAAAATAAAAAGGGGTAGTTTTACAAAATAAAGGCAGGCAATTTGAAGACTTTCAAACCAGTGTAGAAAAATTCCTTCCCCCATCCCCTACCTCAGCCAGCCAGCCAGCCAGCCAGCCACCCATCCCATAATAAGTTTAACAATCACACAATAGTCTGCAAAGAGCGCGGACTGAAAAAGAGAGATTTGGTGAACAGCCAGTTAAGGTTAGAATACTTTTACTCTGAGTGCTCTCTGGTGAGCAGGCGAGAGGTGGAGCAGAGAGTATGTGTCAGCAAATTTAAGAGGTAATGAAATGGCTACTTGGCAAAGAAATCAATAAAAAAAAGGTATGAGAGATGTTGTCGCTCTGTGTGTTATTTTCTTGTGTCTCCTTATTTTCTACACATACAATAATACTAATAATAATCCTTGAATTCGATAAGCGTTTTTTCACGTCTTCTAGACTGTGTCTCAAAGCGCTTCACAGAATATACTGTGGAGTGAAATTGACTGCATATTTGTGGGCAAAATGCAGGCAGCCAATTGCGCCTGGCAGCGTCCCCCACAAACAGTCGTGGATTGAAAATTACCAATTTTACTATTGTAGTTTATTTTGAGGGATTATTATGCGGCGTGTGGCGTAAGGAAACTTGCCCAATTAGTCAAAGGTGGAAAGCAATTAAAATGATTGCTTTCCAATCATCGCGTAAACACAATGATCGTGTAAACACACAATCAAAGTCATTCGAAACTTGATAGCTAAAAAGTAATACATATTTGGGAGCAGGATAAATTGTATTTCTTTGTGTGTGTTTTTTTTAGAAAACAAATCTTAACAAGTTAAGCTTCAAGATGAAGTGACTAACTGTAATCAAAATATTCCTGGGGAGGAAGGAATTTGCTTTTCATCAGAAAATGATTTTTAAAAATGCACTTTCCGGTTATAATCCAAAAACTTTGAGTTTTGACAGTAAGGTAAGGATTATAAAGAAGGTGGGCGGGGGTGTTGAGGTGAAGTAAAATCACCAGAGATACGCATATGGGAAAACCATAAATGCACCAAAACAGCTGAGGGGTTGTGGATAGGGCCGGATGAATTACCAGTATTACCAAAAGCATTGTTTCCCATAGCGGCTGAATTGAGCCATGGTAAATGTCATGTCTCAAAAGGAGGGATGGTATCTATGGTAAACAGCAGATATATAAACTTCTTATACAAAATTTTGTTTTGTAAGAAATGTCTCACATGTTTACAGAACAACCCGCAGGGAGGGATGACATGTCCAAAAGGGAAAATTGTTGTGGCTGTACTGTTTATGTTAATAATGATATCATTGATAATGATGTGCTGTAATTACAGATGCTAAAATAAGTTGCAACGATTGATGTGGTGGCTGAGGTAAAAGGGAATTGTGAAGATTTTGATAATGATGATGGTAATCAGTTTGACCCACTCGAGGTGGGAACTGGACATTCTGGTCTTGTCTTACATTGACCAAAAAAGGAAATTCTAAAGACTCATGACTTATTTGCTGAAACAAAACAGACTCTATGGACTTTCGAGGACATTTTACCAGTGAATGGTCAAAACGAGCTGTTGAATTTCTCACTACAGATTTGGATGCGTGACCAAAAAGGTCTGAGTTTGAGAACAAAGAAGACAAGTCTAACCGATCTTGAAAAAAAAGGAGATATTCTACAATCAACACAAACTGTACTATGTTTTTTAAAAAAGAGGTGGATGACAGGTAAACCCAAAAGTGAAGACTAGGGCGTAATGCGATATTGAGACCCGAGGCAGAATCGGATAAGAGGGAATAGGCGAAAAGGGTGAACAAAGTAAAAGAAGAATCGGAAGGGAACAGAAGTAATGGAGTGGTTGACTGTTTGCATGCATTGTAGTCGTTTTATATGCTTTAGTGTCAGCTCAATGAGTATACCTGACTAAACGAATCTGCTTTAAAAGAGTAAGAGAATTTAATCTCCAACAATTGGCGTAGTCGGCAGGATTCAGGTGACACTAAAGTAATATTGTTGTGTTGAAGTGAAATATACAGGGCAAAAGATTGTGTGATACCTCATGTTAATTCGGTATCAAGGTGGGGACTGTTGGAGTTGGTGAAGAACTGGTTAAAATTAGTATAGACTGTTAAAAAAAAAGAGTGGGCTAGAATGATGTTTTTGTAAGACTACTGTAGAAGATAAGGGAAGTTGCTGCACATAGTTTCAGTTGTCGAGGTCACCATTAGAAACCGGCTAGAACAGACTGCGATAAGAAGAGCTTGTTTGCGAAGAAAGGCAGAGTTGGGTGTAAAAGAGATTGTGAATAAGCACGAGAGTGGCATGAGATGTTCACGTGAACACCATATGTCCAAGAAAGGACAAAAGTGACGAACAAAAAGACTATGTTAAATGTCCTACCACCACAGGAGCTGGCTGAGCCGTTGTTGACCCCGCAGCTCTTACCTGGAGACTGGATACTAGTCAAGGACGTAAAAAGAAAAACATGGCATCAGCCTAAGTGGAAAGGACCATTTCAAGTGCTACTGACGACACCAACAGCGGTCAGGATTGCTGAGCGGGACACTTGGGTTCATCTCACGCACTGTAAACAGGTAACAGAAGGGACCAGTCAGTAAGGGGCACCTGACGGGTGTGTAAAGTCCGGCTACAAAGGGGAGTGCGTACGATAGGTTGCACTCGTCTCAACCCCGGTGAAGAAGACAACCAACACCACAGGTAAAAAGGGAGCTGACTGGTCTCTGCCACGATTGCGATAGTGTTGCTGTCAGTGGTGGGATGCCTCGTAAACGCAGCCAGCAAGGATAAACATGTGTCAGGGGAACAAGGGAAGACCCTGGGTTTTAAGTGTAATCCTTGGCCTTATCGCGATACAGAGAAGCAGCGCGACAACAATGTATACTACCAGCGTAAAAATGATGAGAAGTACCTCTGCAAAATCCCCTGTGGACCCTATGATTGGCATTTAGTGGTCGCATCCACTAAAAATAATAATGGACATTTAGTATATCGAAGGAACGAAATAGCAATGGAGCTGAGGTAGAAATCACAAGTCTCGTCAATTCCGACGCAGGAATATGGTGGTGCGGCATTGAAAGGCCATATGGGGACTTGTACCAAAAGATAATCATTTGATTGGCTGTGCCAGGGGAAGGGGATGACTGGACACTTTGAACGGGACAACAAGAAACGACGCTCTCCCCAATAGCATGGCTCGCTTGTTGATCATGGCCTATAATGCGGTCAACAACGTTAGTCACTCCATACCCACCAATTCCAGAACCTCACAGAGCCAACAGTATAACCCCACGTATCGAGTACCATACAGGGAAAGTGAAGCATGCTTATGCACCCAGATGAACACAGGACAGTCTGTGGGACATAGTGTTTGCAGTGTCCGTATAATTGCTAATTTCACCTCCCAAAAATGCACCATTAAAAAAGCTAACATGACTTTGAGGGAGATTACCTGTGATTCAACCCTACAGGACCCAGGTGAGGGAGCCATGGTTTGGATTTGTGGGCGAACGGCCTACTTACAGTTACCACATCTGTGGACAGGTTACTGCTACCCGGCCATTGTGACCACTGGTATTGCAGTATATCCTTTGGGAGCAGAGGATCATTGGTATACCACGATGAACCCATGGACCACCCAGGGAGAAATGTTGGGCTGGTCATTTGGGGCCAATATAGGAGTAGGAGGGGCACTGACTAAAATAAATGGCCTGGCAGCCCAACTACATGCCCTGGCCAATGAGACAGAGGAAGCGGTCGAAGTAATTGATAGTGGAATGGGGGCAATGCCAAAAGCAGTAATACAACACCGACTGATTATAGACATGCTAACGGCAGAAAAAGGGGGGAGCTGTAAGATGCTGGGCACCAGTTGCTGTTTCTTTATCCCAGACGGACATCAAAATTTGACTAATATAATCTCTCACATGTGATCTGCTATCAGGGAACCCGAAAGACCGGCGGATTGGTTAGGCACATGGCTCTCTGGATGGGGGTGGGGGGCATGGCTGTGGAAGCTTGGCATGTACCTACTGATAGTAATCATTGTACTCATGCTGTTTTCCTGTTGTGTTGTACCCTATGATTGTAAAAATGTTCCCAAGTACCTTAGTGCTGTCACACCAAGAATGTATAACATTACTGAAGGAGGATGATGTATATCTACCAGACGAAGAGGATGACCTCCATTTAAATCAACTGTTCCCCAACTAACTACTGCAAATTGTAACTCATGACGTTTCCCCCAAAAAAAACGCTTGTCGGATGGAGGGTTTATACTGATGTAAAATACTGTTGTATGTAAAAAAGGTTGAGCGACAAGTTTATTGAAATATCATAAAAAGGAGGGAATGTTAGAGGAGAAAATGGTTATGTTATATTTTCAAGAAACTTGCTTTACTAACATCGTTAGCAAGGCCATAATCGAAATCAGATTAGTTCGATTATGACCTAACAAAATAATGGGCATACCTAACAGCTTTGTTTATTATCTCTTCTGTGAAAACTGCAGCCTTGGTTGTGATCCGCAGACACGGCCTTGGGTACGACAGAAGAGATAAGCGAGAATAACGAATGTATTGAAACTAACGGATTGTGCAGGAGGCAAAAGGGCAGTTTGGGCCAGTAATTTCCAGTTTCAAGATATGTACGTGACTGTATTGTAATTGGTTTAAGAAAGGGACTACCCCTTTCTTAAGATATATCTCTTTTTCTGTATAAAAGATGTAAAAACCCTGGACACGAGGACCTTTGTCTGCCTGAGAGACAACTGACCCTATGGGCATATGAGTCTAATTGATGACTTATATGCATGTAGTTGAATAAATCGTTTTTGCTGAACCTACTTACTTCTTATTTTTGACTGTATTGACTGACTATTTTCTAGCTACAGATTGTCTAAATTTCTGAACCTAACAATGCCACCGCCAATCAATGTCAGCTGAGAGTAACGTTACCGCTTGTTCCTGCAAGGATTTAACAGCGTGAGGAGAGAAGGAATTCCGCCCGGATCAAGCTCCGGTTGTTTCCCTTTCGCCTCATTTCATTTGCCCTCAACGTCCGCGTGATTGACAGTAATTGTGCCCATCAGGTTCCACCACCATCACTGTCTCTTGTAAAAATCACAAGCGTATTCCAATATAATGTTTTGTTATTTGTACCAGTGAATTATCCTGTTTGTCACGTGGCGGAGGGAGGGATGGGATGGGATGGGGGGGGGGGGGAGAAATAGAGTGGCTGGAACCTATTTAAGCCTGACATTGTAAGTAAGGCTTGATGTACAGACCCTGAGTTGATGTGGAAGCCTGGCTGGGGTTAACGACTACATCTTTATTAATGTGAAATCAGTTCACTCACATTGTCAGCCTTGGTTATGCTCACCACCTCATCTCTCGTATTGATTGCACACAAGCGTTTTGTTTCGGAAAATGTCAACACAGCCGGAAAGGGAATAAACACGAAGCCACTCGTATTGCGTTTGTCTGTAACTATGTTGTGTGCGTGTTTTTTTTAAAGTGTCACCGCCGTGAGCAGGAACTGTGAAACTTTAATAATAATAATTTTTCAAAGCGCTTCACAGAATACACTGTAAAGTGAATTGATTGTATATATTTGTGGGCGAAACGCGGCCGCCAATTGCGTACAGCAGCGTCCCCCACAAACAGTCGTGGATTGAAAATGACCAATTTTTATTATTGTGGTTTTTTTTGATGGATTATTATTAGGCGCGCGCGTGTGCGTGTGTTCGCATGTGCGTGCGTGTGTGTGTGTGGAGTAAGGAAACTTGCCCAAGGTTTTGCCCTGCCCTGCCTGGATTTGAACTCATGCTCGTCTTGAGTACTTGAATAGACTGGTTATTGAGTGAGTGACATGTAGATTTGAATACCTCTATTTGAAACATGTAGAGGTATTTTTTCCCCTCTTTTGCTTTGTTTTAGTCAGAAACACATTACAGAGTCTACATTGTCTAGAAGTGTGTTAATAATGTGCATTTGTAATGCACACAACAATTTAAACTGCACACAGTACATCATTAGATGAATTTAGGTGGACTATAATTGTGCATTTTATTCCTTAGGGTTGGGAGTGCATAATAATAAGACGGTGGGGTGGTGTTAGTGGGTGGGGGGGGAGATATTATACAAATAAAACATTGCTAGACAGAAAGCTTTTGTAGGATGGATTGCTTATAAATATGTTAATAGACCTCAGCTGCATTATGAATATCGCTTGCTAGCAAATCATCAATAAATTTTATGGTACAGTATTAAGTTATTTCTGAGTGTTCCAGCAAAGCATTTAATCAGCTTAGCATTCAGCCCTATTCCAATATTATCGCAATCAACCGTTTTATAGATATATAGATATATTTATATACAGTGTATATATAGATATACTGTATATATATATATATACATAATATAAACTCTTGTGAATCGATTTAAAATGATGATCAAGGGATCCCCACATCCTTCCCAAAATGAAAGGTTCGGTGGATGCCAGTTTCTTTTGACAGGTCATTTTTTTGTTACTGCCGGGAACAGGGTTTATTTCAATAAGTTGGAAGACAAACACGAGGTGAATTCTTTGCGTGATTAACCTGGCGACCCATTTTCACTGGGGCTTTTGTGGAGAAAGCGCACGGATTCTCAGTGGAACAATGGAACACTTGGGAGCGAATCCAACACCGTAATCTGATTGAGGGGGTTCAGCTGACATCGACTGAAAAAGGTATTTAATTAGCGCTGCCTTAATGTGTGCAACACCGTGACAGGGGAGGTTGGGCAAGCGTATCGGCAATCAGTATTAAATGGATATTTATTACCTATTTAAACAATATCACTTTTTTTTCCCCCCTCCAGAGAAGGTTTGAAATCTCTGGGAGATGCAGTCAATCGGATAATTCAAGAATTTAGCCGTGTCTGCTTGCTATGGTGTGAGTGTGTGTGAGTGTGTGTGTGTGTGTGTGTGTGGAGTAAGGAAACTTGCCCAAGGTTTGGCCCTGACCTGCCTAGATTGGGAGCTGGTGGCCTGCTCCATGTCCCCCAAACCACCCGCCCCCCTCCCCCCCCCCCCCCCCCCCCCCGCCACTTCCCTCCCCCATCATTGGCGGGCGAGCCTTCAGCCACTCTTGCCCTCAACCTGTGCAACTCCACTCCGCAGTCCCTCCAGCCCTCACCCCCTCCCTGGTCTCCCCTCAAGTCCCGCCTCCAGACCCTCCTCTTCGATGGTCCCTTCGGCAACTCCTAGTACCCCCCCCTTCCTTTCCCACCCTCCCCCCCATCACCCCCATCCCTGAAACAATGACTGTCCAGCGCTTGTGACGTCCTCCCGACGTGAAAGGCACTGTACAGGTGTAATTTTGTCGTTGTTCTTGTTGTCTCGTAGGCATTGTACCTTGATTTTCAGGTTATTCTTTACGACCAGTTGGTTCTTGGCTGAGAGCTTTGTGACCAGAAGAAATATTTATCATGTGAACAAATCAGCCCTATCGGATTCGAGTCCTTGTTTGGAGTCTGCGATAGGTTTCAGGGGATGTTTCTGAATTTAATATGGCGTCTGGTGCGTTCCACGTCTCGATCAATTGTCCTTTACTCGTAAGGTTACTAATGTGCGGTCACTTTGGCAAGAGGAAAATTTAAATGCCAAACGTCTAGAGCAGATACTGTACTAAGCTTGAATAGCACAGAGGATTGATGGCATTAGAATTCCATAACCTACGTAAGCGTGTAATATACGGAGAGAATAAATGTTACATTATAATAAGCATTGCATCTCCTGCCACAACTCAGGTGCAATTAAACGTTCAACACCATGTCAAATGGGAAGCCACATTTCCCAATATTGGTACATCAAATGTACCTCATCCCTTATTTCCTCTCCCTCTCTCCCTCTCTCTCCCTCTCCCCCCTTCCGCCCTGGGAATTACACAACGTTGTAACACGGGGTTACACAACCTCAACAACGTTGAAAACAAGTACGTACCGTAGTCAACTTGTGGCTGTGTAAAGTCATCGTAAAGCAATCAATCTACACAAAAACCCAAGTGTTTTGTAAGATGTTAAGAGCGTAACAATTTGCCGGGCAAAAGAAGACCCAGGTCTATCCAGGTTCCCTTCCACTATATTGGCATTCGCCGCGTATGTCATCTCCCAAACTATCTATTGTATCCCGAGGTATATTTCCTAACAGAAGTCTATCCAATTTGATCTTGAATTAACATTTTTTTTTACTTCCACTGTCTCCTAAGGGAGCCTGTTCCACACATCTATGGAGCCTCCTGTAGCTCAGTGGTTAGAGGGCTCGCCTTACAAGCGCGAACACAAGCCTGTGTTCGAATCCAGGCAGATCAGGGCCAGACCTTGGGCAGCTTTCCTTACTCCACAAACACACGCGCGCCTAATAATAATGCGTCA
>CM068757.1:1187565-1270065 GCA_035084275.1 Hydrolagus colliei
TAGTTTTGGGGAGGTTTTGAGGGAAAAAGGGAAAGATTTCAGAAAGAATCTGAAATATTTGTCACAAATGGGTTTATTCTAACGTACAGTATACATTTTTCTCCATCTGTCTATCTATCCATCTATCCATTATCCATCTATTCCCACCTCTCTCACCATATATCTATCTATCTTACACCTCTCTCTCTCTCTCTCCTATACAAAGTCCCATAGTCTGCTTGAAATGATCTGTGTAAATCCAAGTTGGTGTTGTTATTCGAGAGGGGGAAATGTTCAGATTGAAAGGGAAGCTTTTTTTTAAAAAAGAGGGGGAGGGTGGGGGGAGATCTGGGAATTGGGCAATAAAGGGTGGGAGGGGGAAACTCATAAGAGTGAAAAGATCTCAGCCTTTGGTTGAGGGAGAAAGACACAGGGTTGAACTTGAGTGAGAAGCTTGAAGGTACAGTAGTGAGTTATCAATGGTCCCAACATAATAAGGGGGATGTGACTTGCAGTCTCTGAAGGGAGCACATGGACAGAGATGGAGAGAGATAGAGTTCAACTGGACTTGGGGAGAGAGAGAGAGAGAGAGAGAAAGAGACAAGCTACTGGAGTCAGCAGAGGATAGAGGAAATCATTAGAAAACATTTCCGTCTTAAATGAAGGAAACGACTACAGATCTGACTTTGTTGTTGTTTTTTCTCCTGGTTTCCTTGACTGGTGTCGTTTGCCCTCAGAAGTAGTTGAAAAAAAATAGGTAGAATTGGTCAAGCTGAGGTTTGGGGGGTTAATTGTGTGTGTATGTGTGTATATATATACATGTGTGTGTGTTTGTATGTGTGTGGTGTGTGGTTTTTGTTGTTATATTAAAGAGAGTGACCCCACATAGATCTTTATCTTTCAGCTACTTACACTCTTTATTCTAAAAGGCAATAAATCTCAGCATTTCTCTCAGGCTCATTTAGACATTGCAAAGGTACATCACCACTGTTTGATTCCCCCCCTGTGTACCTATCTGATTGTACAGTGTGTGTGTATACAGTATAGCTATATATAGATATAATATTTAAAGGACATTATTTTGATAAACCGTGTGACTCACCCCATTTCTTTGTGACTCTGCAGCCTGTTCGCTAGAGGGCGATTTTAGCCTTGTTCACATGTTGAAAAACCTTCCTTGCATGTGATAGCATATGGTTTACAACCCAACTGTCGATCCCGACCAGTTTTCAGTTCCACAGTGAACAGCCCAGTGAAATAATAAATAATATTAACTAGCAATAGTTTCATTTGGCAGTGAAATGTTCCAATGATTCCAAAAATATCACTATTGCGCCCATACACACCACATATAGGTCTCAGATCTTTCTGCTGGTTGGTGAGAGGAATGGGTGGGTGGGGGAAGAAAAGAGTTTTTCTGTACAGTACTGTGCAGTGTGAAACAATCCATTTACATTCAGCAACAAACTGAAAATAGAACAGCTGTGTATATTTTTGGGGCACCAAAGTGTGAAACTCGCAGTTTTTTTATTAAAAAAAAACGAAACTGGTTTTAAACAAGAAGATTGCAATTGCAATCACTGCATCAACCTAGACTTTTAAACCAGACGTTTCTGATGCAAACTGACACTAATAATAATTATAATCATCCTTGCATTTGATGTAGCGCTTTTCCCGTCTTCTAGACGTCTCAAAGCGCTTCGCAGAATATACCGTAAAGTGAATCGACTGTATATTTGTGGGTGAAATGCGGCAGCCAATTGCGCACAGCAGTGTCCTCCACAAACTGGGTTAAAATGACCAATTTATTTATTGGGGTTTTTTTGAGGGATTATTATTGGGAGTGTGGAGTAAGGAAACTTGCTCAAGGTTTTGCTTCTGCCTGGAATTGAACCTAGGTCTCTCACTTGCCCCCCCCCCCCCCCCCGCCAACCCCCATCTCATCTCATTTCACACCAGACCTTTGGTACAACTTATTTTCTCCCCTCCCACCCCAGCCCCCCCCCCAATAAATATATATTTTCCTAATTGCAAATTAAATGATTAAAATGAGACTGTCAATTTCTAACAGTCGGATGGGGAGAGCCAGTGACTTAGCTGATTGATGTGTTTTATCTATCATTCTCTCTCTCTCTCTCTCTATCTCGCTCTCTGTTTATTCCACTGATCATCGGACTCAAAACCACTTGGCCAAGAAGCCGGACAAGCCATCAAACCATCTGTAACAATCCCAGCGACGACAGGCAATCGATTCTGATCATATTCCAAATTGTAAGGAGTGGTGTTTGTTTCAACAGACACAATCAGTCAGTCCACCGAGGATGTAACTGCCTTGATTCCTACAGGTGTGAAGAATGATCACTAGGATTCACACACACACACACAGTTGCTTCACCTCTTGTTGCTTCTTTGACCGTGCTTTTTGGTCACCTTCCCCCTTTCCCTATGGAAATGCAAGTTGTTGTTGTTTTACTCCCCCATTTCCTCTTCGCTCCATACACCACCTTTCATCTCAGGAGGACGTCTCAAAGCGCTTCGGGGGGGGGGTTATTGGAAAGTAAAGCACCTCCAATGTCTTGTAGATCAACTTGTGTTGTTTTTTTGTGGCATAAAGACGGGCAAAGCCACTTGACAGTTGAGCGAGATCAACTTTTATTTTGATTATTATTCATCAGAGAAGCAATCTTTTTTTCCAGCACCTGCCATTCCCCCACCGCCCCACACCCCCCCCAAGTTAGTAGAAATTGTTTGTGGGTTTTGCTTCTAGAAACATACCAGGTCAGGTCACAATTAACGTCTTGCGAAGAGAAGATTAAATTGTTTTTTTTCCAATTGGATGAATCGGTGGTTAGTGATTAAATATTGATAAATCTATTTATTTCAATTCCAATGGAGCAATTTAATTTTGAACTCGCACAGATTTGCATTAAAGTAACCATCTGCTTCAGTTCCATTCATGTACACCGCGGTGTACACGTTCAATCGGTGTGTTAATGCGGTTGGAATTCTCTTGACTCAACCACGGGAGTTCAGTGTATATTTTTTAACCATATATGAAAAAAACCCACAAGAAAATCAGTGAACAGTCAATGAGATGTGCTACCTTCTGCTAAAGTGTCTATAGTGTGTGCGATTGCAATTGCCCGCTTAATGTGTGATTGATGTGTTAAGAAAAGAGGGAATTTTGGCTAGCGAACAGAATTGACACATTTTCCTTTCAATAAGCCTTGGAACAAAAAAATGCTACCTGCTGAACTAGTGGCTGATGATATTGTCCATTTTACACAGCCACACACAGCCAGCTAGCTCCAAGGTTGTGTTAGCTGATATAATAAATAATAATAATCCCTGCATTTTGATACAGCACTTTTCATGTCTTCTAGACGTCTCAAAGCGCTTCACAGAATACACTGTAAAGTGAATCAACTGTATATTTGTGGGCGAAACGCGGCAGTGAATCACGCACAGCAGCATCCCCAGAAACAGTCGTGCATTGAAATGACCAATTTTTATTCATGTGTTTTTTTTTGAGGGATTATTATTAGGCATGTGTAGAGTAAGGAAACTTGCCCAAGGTTTCGCCCTGACTTGCCTGGATTCGAACACAGGTATCACACTTGTAAGGCGAATGCTCTAACCACTGAGCTACAGTAGCTCCCCTCTGCTTGTGTTGGGATAAACAGACCTCTTAACTTCCACAGTCGAATAGCCTGGGCTACTAAGGCTCAGTCAGACAAACTCATTGACATTTTGACTGTGTAGTTGGGTGAGAGGCAAAATCTCTTATCCTCGCTCAACAACAACAAAAAATACAATAATGATACACTCGAAAGAACAGTCCGTTGCTATCGGAATTGGAGTGAAACTCTTTGCAATTGAATTACACTGAGTCCCATTGGCTGAAATATAAATTACACAGACCCCAATACAAACCGGTGTCTAATCTTCAGGATATTGAGAGGTAATTGCCATCCACACCCCACCCACCCACCCACCACTCTCGCCTGTCTCGAAAACCAAAAGACTGCCTTGTGCCAATCTTATGTTCCCCCACCCACCCTAACATGGCTTCAGTGAACTCACTCGTGTCTTCTGATGTCTTCTGATAGCTGAAGAGGTGAGGCAGGGCGGGCGTTGGTAGCTGGACTGATGTGATATCCTACCCTCTGCACAAGGTTGCTGGAAGAAGTGAAACGGTTTAATTTAATAGCTTTGCTACTCCACCCCTTGCTAATGTCGTCCCACCAACTCAAACTCTACACCTGTAGCCAATCTTTGTGTATGTGTGTGTGTGTGTGTGTGCGCGTCCAAACGCAAGATCAACATCAGGTGTTTGCAAAAGGCCGTGAAAGAGCTGATTGTGCATCCATTCCATGTGGAGTCCTGTAGCTCAGTGGTTAGAGCACTTGCCTCACAAGCGTGAGGTCTGTGTTTCGAATCCAGCCAGGTCAGGGCGAAACCTCAGACAAGTTTCCTTAGTCCACATGGTGAATAACAATTAAAAAAAAAAACAGTCCCCCCAAAAATCTATAATAAATTGGTCATTTTCAATCCACGACTGTTTGTGGGGGACGCTGCTGTGCGCAATCGGCTGCCGTGTTTCGCCCACAAAACATACAGTCAATTCACTTTACAGTATATTCTGTGAAGCGCTTTGAGACACAGTCTAGAAGACGTGAAAAGCCGCTATAGCAAATGCAAGGATTATCAGTGTATTATTATTATAGAAGTAAGTAGGATCCTGTTTATTGGAAGATTGCCGGATCTTTCTCCCGCAGACAAATAATCCCTTTATTTAAAAAAAAAAAAATTGGGTCATTCACTCAATCCACGACTGTTTGTGGGGGGCACTGCCGCACGCAATTGGCTGCCGCGTTTCGCCCACAAAACATACGGTCAATTCACTTGTTACAGTATTATTTCTGTGAATCTCTTTGAGACGTCTCAACGTCATGTTAAGGCGCCGTGTGTGTTAAGGCGAGGAGTGCTATGATAGCGGGGTGCTCTGCCTCTGCCCTTGTATCTCACGGCACCGCGAGCAAACGTAGACAAGGTTGTTGTGCACCCGCTATTGCTGCAAATGAGAATCCCGTGTACATCAAAGCGATGTAAAAATAGACCGTTCTCTCGCAAGTCTGCACTCAGCCTTCTGAAGCCAATCGTGCCGCGGGGTCTGGCCTGACAGCAACAGGTCCCCTCCGCCAGACAGCCAGACAGACACACAGACACACACACACAAGCTGCCGCTTCAAACAAAAACCTCTCAACTCCTATTTCAGAGATACGCAAAGTACTGTTTTCGGCTCACTGACAAATGACGGCGTTCGTTCTCTGCTGTGGAACGGAATCGATCTGCTGGTCAAAGTGGGATCTGGAAGAGGCCGTATCCATGCGAACACAAGTTGACCTTGGGATACTGTAAAGGGTTTTTCGTTTTGAGTCAAATTAATTTTTTTTACGTCGAAATTACTGACAGTTTGGGATTCTTGTTTACAATGCCCATTTTTCCAATGTCGGTTTTGAAGCTGTGAATATATATATATATATTTCTCTTGTCCTCTCGCGACTGCGCCACTGATATTTTAATAAAATAATAATCCTTGCGTTTCACATCGCGGCTTTTCACATCTTATCAACGTCTCAAAGCGCTTCGCAGAATATACTGTAAAATGAAATGACTGTATATTTGTGCGCGATATTCAAACGCTGTTCTGTCATATCAACGCAAAATATCCCCCCACTCCACCATCCCCCCACCAACCAAACCCCCGCCCCCCCCCCCCCCCCCCCCCCCCCCCCACCCTCCCACCCACCGCCCCCCCCCACGGCCAGCCAACCAAATAAAAAAGGAAAGGATTTAGGAAAGATTCTTTCTTGCCTCTGGAGTAAATGTGAATGAAGCATTTAATCTCAATGATTGATGTCAAGCTGTTTCAGTTGTCGGGGCTATTTCGCTGAATGTTACTTTACATTTTCCTTTGCTCTCAAATTGATGAGGTTCCCCTTCGGGTGTGAGGAAACCATGTGGTTCCCATTCCGCTCAACTGTCCTCGCGAAGCCCGGCCGGCAAATGGGGAAATTCATAAAACAAAATGGGTATTTAATAGTCTTTCTCTTCTTCTCCAGAAGCAAATACAAAGGGTCTTAATCTTCTATAGTCGAAAGGGTTCCTCTTTTATCCCCACCTCCCGCTCCCCCCCCCACCACTCCCCCTCCCCCCCAATCTTCTTGCCCCCCTCCCCTCCCAACCTCTCTGCGCCACCTCCCTCCTCTCTCTCTCCACCTTCCTCCTCCATTCTTCCCCCACTCCCCCACGCCCTCTCTCTCCCCTCCGGCCCCGTTTCCCCCATCCCTCTCTCCCCTCCATCTCTCATCACGTTTCTTCCTTTTTTTGGTGGTGGGGGGTGGGGGGGGGGGGGTTGGGTGGGTGAGTGGGTGGACGGGTGGGTGGATGAGGAAGCATGACTTTCAGACTTTGACAGAGGCAGGTCTCATTAGTTTATTCAACTGACTGTGATCTTCACATGGGATTCACACGTGACAGAAATATCTCTATGGAAACAAACGCCCACTGAAACTTTGCACAGGTTACAAGTGTTTTGAGTTAACTCGATCAATGGCAACGCTCTCTGATCTGGAATCAGAATGATTACCTTCATCATTATTATAAGTGGAGTCCTGTAGCTCAGTAGGTAGAGCACTCGCCTTCTTACAAGCAAGAATCCCGTGTTTCGAATCCAGGCAGGTCAGGACGAAACCATTGACAAATTTCCTTACTCTACACACACACACACACACACACACACACACACACACTTACACAGACACACACGCCTGATAATAATCGCTTAAAGAAAAAAATTGGTCATTTTAAATCCTAGACCGTTCGCGGGACACTTGCTGTGCGCATTTACAAGCGTGAGGCCTGTGTGTTTCGAATCCAGCCAGGTCAGGGCGAAACCTGAGGCAAGTTTCCTTACTCCACACACACACACACAAACACACACACACACACATCTAATAATAATCCCTCTAAAAAATTACCGACGAGAAATTAGTCATTTTCAATCCACGACTGTTTGTGTGGCGGAGGGCGGGGGGGGGGGGACATGCTGCTGTGCGCGATTGGCTGTCTGTGTTTCGCCCACAAATAGATATACAGTCAATTCACTTTACCGTAGACTGTGAAGCGCTTTGAGACACAGCCGAGAAGATGTGAAAAGGCGCCGTATCAAACGCAAGGATTATTATTATTCTTCTAACAAGTGCTTGTTGACTGATGGCTCTGCTCTGTGCTGTAGGGTTGGGAGGAAGCGAGTGATCTGTTTGGGGAGTTTGTTGTGTGGTCGGTGGTGGTCGGTGGAGATGGAGTGTTCCTGGAAAGCCGTGCTCCTACTCGTCCTGGCCTCGGTGGCCGTTCAATACACGGCCATCAAGACCTTCATCGCCAACAAGCCTTTCCACATCTGCCGAGTGGCCAAGCACACCAGCTGCGCCTCGTCCCCGCCCCTCCTCCTCCCCGGGCAGGAGGAGGATGAGGAGGAGGAGATGAAGAAGGAGGAGGAGGAGGAGGAGAGGGAGAGGGGAGCGGCAGCCAGAGCCAGCGAGGCACCCCCGGGGAACGGGTGCATCGAGGAGTCCGTGACTGTCCCTCGACCCAAACTCAACCACATCCTGATACTGGCCACCACCCGGAGCGGATCCTCGTTCGTGGGCCAACTGCTCAACCAGCACTCGCACGTCTTCTACCTGTTCGAGCCTCTCTACCACGTCCAGACCACCCTGATCACCAACAACAACAGCCTGAACAGGGTCCGGCACCCGCTAGACCGGAGGGCCTTGCTGGGCTCCTACCGCGACCTGTTGCGCAGCTTGTTCGACTGCGACCTGCACTTTCTGGAGAATTACATCAAGCCCTCGCCCGAGAGGCACGAGACGCACAAGCTTTTCCGCCGAGGAGCCAGCAAGGCTCTCTGCTCCCCTCCCGTGTGCCAGGCGTCCGCGCCCCCCCTCCCCCCCGCGGCCGCCGCCGCCGCCCGGCCGGAGTCGCTGGAGGAAGGCGAGTGCGTCAGGAGGTGCGGCGCTCTCAACATGACCCTGGCCTCCAGCGTGTGCAGCCGGATGAGCCACATCGCCATCAAGACGGTGAGGATCCCGGAGATCAACGACCTGAGGACCTTGGTCCAAGACCCGCGGCTGAACATGAAGGTTCTGCAGTTGGTGCGAGACCCCAGGGGTATCCTGGCCTCCAGGATCGACACTTTCCCCGACAGCTTCAGGCCCTGGAAGATCTGGAAGAACAGCGGGCGGAAGCCCTACAACCTGGACGTGTCTCACCTGACCACCACGTGCGAGGACTTCCTGAGCTCGGCTGGCACTGGGCTCTCCCGACCTCGCTGGCTCAAGGGCAAGTACATGTTGGTGCGCTACGAGGACCTGGCCAGAGATCCCAGGAGGAAGACGGAAGAGATCTACAGGTTTATGGGGATGCAGATGGACAGCAACGTTCAACGGTGGATCTTGAACAACACGAGAGGAGCCAGGGACTCGGGCAACCACAAGTACGCTACCGTGAGGGACTCTGCCGCCACCGCCGAGAGCTGGAGGTTTAAACTCTCCTACGACATGGTTGCGTTCGTCCAAAACCTCTGCAACTCTACCATGCTTCAGTTGGGCTACAAAATGGTCAACTCTTCCCAAGAGCTGAGGGATATGTCCGTGAGTCTGGCCGAGGAAAGGACCTTTTTACCCTTTTTGTAAAAGAAAATCGACCTTTTTTTTTTCTCTTGCGTTTCTGAATTGTTTGTGCCCAATTTAGTGATTATATATATTTTTGATATACAGTACGAGAAAAAACGAACACACACACACACACACCCACACACATGCACAAACGCGTTTCGAAAGTGTGGTGTTTTAGTTGGCTTTTTGGTTCATCCGCCCCGCAGTCTCTCTCCTCCCTTCTATGAAACATGCGTTGAACGAGTTTGTGCACTTTTTTGCTCGGTCGATGTGGTGATGACGGATCAAAAGACTGTTTTAAAATGACATACGCTGACCGAGGTATATTTTGTTGTTGGGTGAAGGCGTTTTAGATAATAAATGTTAAAAAAAAAAGTATTTTTAAATGCCTTGTATCTTTCTATAGCTTGTAAATACTGTACCTTTAAAGAGACTTCCAAGACTTTGCGTGGAGATATTTTTCATCACAACAACAAATACAACTTGGATTTATGTAGTGCCCTCCCTCACTCCATGAAGTCTCACAGAGCTTCCCAATAACGGATCCCGGAGCCGAGCCAGCGGGGAGGGGGAATAAAGTGAACGAAAGCGCGGTCGAAAAGGTTTTCAGCCGAGACCTGAAAAACCTGAGGGGTGGGGGGGGAAGGGAATGAGGAAGGGAATTCCAGAGCCTCGAGGCATAGTGGCTGAAGGCACGGCTGCCGAGGGTGGAGCGGAGGATTCGGGGGGGACACGGAGGAGGCCAGACCCAGAGGAGCGAAGGCAACGGGAGCTGGTTTGAGGAGAGAGCTGATCAGAGAGGCAGGGGGCGGGTGCAGAGGAGTAGAGAGATTTGAAAACAAGAGTGAGGATCTTGAAATCCCCACATACTTAAAGACAGGTTAAAGACAGTATAGAAAAAGTAAATGTGGGGGACACGGCCTGACAGTTAATTTTCAGCTCTTCGAATACTCTAGTTACCCTCTGCCCACCCCCACTCCGACTCCCCTGACAACAGAATTTCGTTTTTAAAATAAAATAATTGCCTGTTAGGAAATGCTTATTCGGCTAGTCTGAGGAGTTCCTGCAGCAAATCACAGCAGACGCACAGTCAAATTATTACCACTGTCCCTGAGGAACATACTCAACATAACAATTGCTCCACTTCAAAGTGACTGGTTGCGAAAAGCGCCTCGAGATGCTCAAATGTAATAAAAAGTCCCCTGCCAAGGAAGGGGACAGTTTATGGCAAAAATTGGGTCGGTGAATTGTGGAAGGGTAACGGCTTGGAATTAGCGCTCAACGAAATGACTTGACTTGAGCAGTTTTTTTTCTCTCGAGATATTATATTCAAATAACAAATGGAACTGTTAGGTTCAGAAATTTAGACAATCTGTAGCTAGAAAATAGTCAGTCAAAAACAAGTAAGTAGGTTCAGCAAAAACGATTTATTCAACTACATGCATATAAGTCATCAATTAGACTCATATGCCCATAGGGTCAGTTGTCTCTTAGGCAGATAAAGGACCTCGTGTCCAGGGTTTTTACATCTTTTATACAGAAAAAGAGATATATCTTGAGAAAGGGGTAGTCCCTTTCTTAAACCAATTACAATACAGTCACGTACACATCTTGAAACGGGAAATTACTGGCCCAAACTGCCCTTTTGCCTCCTGCACAATCCGTTAGTTTCAATACATTCGTTATTCTCGCTTATCTCTTCTGTCGTACCCAAGGCCGTGTCTGCGGATCACAACCAAGGCTGCAGTTTTCACAGAAGAGATAATAAACAAAGCTGTTAGGTATGCCCATTATTTTGTTAGGTCAATAATCGAACTAATCTGATTTCGATTATGGCCTTGCTAACGATGTTAGTAAAGCAAGTTTCTTGAAAATATAACATAACCATTTTCTCCTCTAACAGAACCAGGGAAGGTTTCTGACTTTCCTAAGACTCACTGCTCTGAGCTCGGAACTGGTAGTTTCTAACCTTAGAAGCTCAGTCTCTTCACACGGCGGTTGATCCTAGTTTGACAACAGGAAGTTTGCAATGTCTCTGGGGATAGTGAACTGAATACCAAACAGAAACATCGCATAAGCAGGATTCTCAGTACAGTACTTTTGTTCGAAGACTGTAAAGCACGATGATAGGTTCCCAGTGTGAGTGTGTGTGTGTGTGTTTGGTGTTAAGATACCCAGTTGATTCCCCCCACAAAAAAATGACTACACAAGAGAATATTTGAGTTTGAGCTTTCAAAACTTTATTTCCATTAAAATACAGACTTACAGTATAATTCATAGCTTTTCACATGTCATATTTGCAAAAATAGTTCTATGATAGACAAAAACTAAACATTTTGGTCAATAGCAACCAATTCTCTATTTCAATCGTAATATATATATATATATATATATATGGACACATTTCAGGAGTATTAGATGTATAGAGTAGAACACTGATGCTGGGAAGGAAAGGTAACTTTAACCACAGAGTATCGTAAACCAAAACGGAGACACTAAAATAGCGGCGGAAATAATATTGTGGATTGTATTGCAGTATTTTACTGAAAATGACACATGCTGAACCAGCGTAATTTAGAGTGAGTAACATTAATCCACTGTGAAAACTGAAGCTCGCATTAAGATTGACATCCAACCTAAGAAAAAGCATTAGAAGCTACAGCAAGACAAGGCTCCCAACACTGACCTAACTAGGCACATAAAATAGGAGCCCAATTTTGGTGCCGATACAAAACAAAAAGTGACTTACTTACTTACTTACTTTAATGCTAATTGTTCTCATCAAAGCATCTCCCAAATTACCTGCCGCCAACACATTGGATCCATTTGAAGCGCTCACTCACCCTTGTAGTGTTCTATATCAAACAGATGAGTAAAATGGCATACGGAAATGATTCACCCATTGGAACGAACGAACAAACTAACGAACTAACGAACGAACTAACGAACGAACTAACGAACAAACTAACTAATGAACTAACGAAATGAACTAACGAACGAACGAATGAATGTACATGATAGAAACGGGTACATGAAATGGTAAAAAGAAACTAATAAATAGATTTTGATGGGATTCCCTTTTGGTGTGTATGTGTGTGTGTGTGTGTGTGGGTGGGAACGCATGCTTTTCTGCACTCAGTAACTGAACTCTTGTCGAGCTCTGAGTGTTGCAAACGTTCAGGGTCAGGAAACACTCTGTATATTTGGTACCGGCGACAACAGCCATTAAGTTGCCGATGCCTCAGGCCAGTGGCAGCCTAGAAGCAAACGATCTACGTATACATCTTTATTATCAACGCAACAACACGGCATGCGGGCGTCTATCTGTCCAGCTTATCGCGACGGCTAAGTAACAGCGTTTAAAAAGAGACCTGATGAAACGTAGCATTCAGCACTGTAGGTTGAAGCAGCAACTTATCCCAAAGATTGCTGCCTTTTTTATTAAACGCTTCAAAAAAATAAACCTTGAAAGTACGTTAGCTCTGCCTCCTCCTCCCTCCTGAGCCACGCTGGGTAACTGGAAACCATGATGAACGTTCGAAAGAACCCCTCCCCACCAAAACCCCCCCCCCCCCCCCACCTCTTTCCCATACTCCCACCCCTCTCCAATTCTAGCGCAAACTGAGGAGGGAGGCACTTAATCGGATTTGTCCTTTTTCTTCGGCGTGAATGGGACCTTGCCGGCCACAGCCGACCCCACCGCGCTGACCCCGCCGGTCACGACCGACACGCTCCCCTTCACCAATCCCACCCCGGCTGCGGGGACGGTGGTCACGGCTGCCTTGCTGAGCTGGAAGCTTTTGCTCCCCACCCACGCCACGCCCCCGAGCGTCGCTCCCACCGCACCTCTGGTGATGCTGTACAGGCCACCGGTCATTCTCCAGATCACCCCGGCCGTCTGCGTAGGATGTTCCTTGTTGGACTCTGCCGTGAGTTAAGAACAACACAAGGGTTTCAACGCGTAACAAGCGATAATAGTGATACTGTATGAATAATAATCACCTGCGCGTTTGTTGTCGCGCTTCTCACAGCGTTCTTGTAGCTCGGCGGGCAGTACGCTCGCCTTACAAGGGTGACGACCTGTGTTGAAATCCAGGCAGAACAGGGCGAAACCTTGAGCAAGTTTCCTTACTCCACACACACACACACACGCACACACACACACACCACACACACACACACACACACACACACGCGCGTGGATTAATAATAATCCGTCCAAAAAACCCCCACAATACTGTAATAAAATTGGTCATTTCAATCCACGACTGTTTGGGGGGGACGCTGCTGTGCGCAATTGGCTGCCGCGTTTCGCCCACAAATATACACAGTCAATTCGCTTTACAGTACATTCTGTGAAGCGCTTTGAGACGTCGATAAGATGTGAAAAGCCGCTGTATCAATTGCAAGGATTATTATTAGTATTATTATTACCGTCGATGTCCCAAAGGGCTTCATGGGCAAGAGAAAAAAAAATGAACAGCTTATTAACATCGAAAGTAACTCTTCTGACACTGCTGTCTGGAATGTATTTTTCGGAAATAAAAAGATTAAAAGTGAATTGAAATACGTTCCATCTGATCGCACAGCGGCTCCCAGTTATATACCAGCTGCATTTCCCACTGGCATTTTCCCAGCAATGTTAACCTGCTGTGGAGTTTATAAATCCGCGATGATGGTTTGCCGTCCACTATGAGGGCGTCCCATCTCACATCAGTGGTTGTATCGGTGGAAGGAGTGAGAAACCATTTTAGTAGAGCTTGTGAGGTTTCTCTAATGGCTGTAATTCACAGGCGCAATCAACGTGGAAGTCAACGACGACGACAACAACTTGGATTTATATCGCGCCCTCCACGCCGGACGGCGTCTCAGAGACGCTTCACAGTAGAGGATCCCGGGACCGAGCCAGGGACGGGGGGGGGGGGGGGGGGGGGAGAGAAAGGTGACCAAAGGCGCGGTCGAAGAGAAAGGTCTTCAGCTGGGAACTGAAACTGGGAAGAGAGAGGGGGTGGGGGGCGAGACGAAGGGAGTGAGGAAGGGAATTCCAGAGCCTCGGGAAGCCTCTGGAGCCTTAATGAGAGCCTCACTAAGTCAAGAATACTGTACATAATGAACATTAACCACAGTGAAGTGTGACACCCTCAGTTTACAAACTAACCTCGCACAGCGCTTCTGTTCCTTATGACACTAACTTTGTTAGTAATTTTGCATTATCCAAATAATTTGCCCACAAATATACAGTCAATTCACTTTACAGTATATTCAGTGAAGCGCTTTGAGACGTCTAGAAGACGTGATAAGCGCTACATATATCAAATGCAAGGATGTTTCTTATTATTATATATTATTAATTCACCCGCATAATACAATCAGTTAACTGTAACAGTAAATTCCGTGAAGTGTTTTGATGCGTTGACCCCATTTCAAATGCAAGGATTATTATTGATCGTGATGGATTGTTATAATCACTTCAGTTGGACAATAAAACCTGCCGCACGTCCACGAACTCGGACTGGTGATCTGGGATTAATCAGCTTTAAGAGATAAAGGGTTGGTGGGAGGGGGGGGGGGATACGAAACCACTTTGAGGTGGTGTGAGAGCAAACGCTGTAAAAGTTCAAACCATTTCCCTGGTGGTTCATGGATTCCATTGTGAAGCTGTTCATGTCAGTGAGGAGCCAGCCGGCCGGCCAGCCAGCCAACACTGACATGAATAATTGAAGTGAATCGAAGTGACATTAGGATTGTTGGACGAGCTGCAAACGCTAGGGAGAGTACAAAGCAGTCTGGAGCAGAACCGTTGTCTAAAATCCCTGCCATATAACTATGTCACTAAACAGGCCTGCTACTTTATAAAGTCCCTGATACTAAAATTCTGTACTTTAGTACTACAGTATGAAGCATCGTAAGCAGTCCTTTTTTCTTACAAAACTCTGGTAGCTTGTATTTGTACTCGGATATGATGGGATGTATTTAACAACAATAGACTGTGACTCCCACATATCCCCTTGCCCCCCAGCCTCTCTCAGTACAGCAGTTACACTTGAGGTTTCTTCAAAACCCCATGAGAGGTGGAAAACCTTGTGGATTCCTGTAGCTCAGTGGTTAGAGCACTCACCTTGCAAGCGTGAGACCTGTGTTCGAATCCAGACAGGTCAGGGCAAAACCCTGGGCAAGTTTCCCTACTCCAAACACACAACATACACGCGCACGCACGCATGCACACACGCCCGATAATAATCTCTCAACAATAAATGGCTCATTTCAACCCACGACTGTTTGTGGGGGGGACACTCCGCTGTGCGCAATTGGCTGCCGCATTTCGCCCACAAGTATATACAGTCAATTCACTTGACAGTGTATTCTGTGAAGCGCTTTGAGACACAGTCCGGAAGATAGTGTCAATCGTAAGCGCTCGCTGTGTGGAGCGTTTGAATGAGATCACACGAATGCATATTCATAAGATTCATTCACTCAACGAATTTTCCGGGTCAGGTTACTCCCCCGGCTCCCGGGCTCCTTGTCAGCTCTCACTTAAAGGTCAGTTGATGTGGTGCTGAAATGTTCATTCGGGAGTGAAACGTCAAGATAGATTCACGTCCACAAGCGAACGGCACTAATGTAGTGCGTCTCGGTCTTGAGACTGACTTGCTTTTCCCCCAGGATGAGACCCACCGCCCCCCCCCCCCCCCCCTCCCCCCACCCCCCCACCACTCCCCTCCCACCGCGATGACGGCTTGAGTTTCCGAAGTGCGAATGATGGCTCAGCGTGACTCCCAAATGTCTATCGTGCAAACTCCGCCATTGCCTGGCAACACAGATGCTAACCCAGGTGAAATGGCATTACGCTTTTCATGACTTCCCGTGAACTCTCTCTGTCTCTCTCTCTCTCTCTCTGTAGAACAACCACACCATGTGAAGCAGCATTTGAACAGCTCAGACGAATTTTTTTTTGTTCTCTCTCCTCCGCCTCCACCCCCCCATCCACCCCCTCCCCATTCCTCTTTACAACTGTCTAAATTACCACTGCCATTGCTTGACATGAACCTTAGTTAGAACCTGTCTTACCGTCACAGTTTCCAGCAAAAGCCAACAGATATTAATCAAAAAATAGCAATACTTGTTATTATTTATAATAATGATCCTTGCATTTGATACAGCGCTTTTCACATCTTATCCACGTCTAAAAGCACTTTGCAGAATATACTGTAAAGTTAATTGACTGTATATTTATGGGCAAAACGCGGCAGCCAATTGCGCACAGCAGCATCCCCCACAAACAGCCATGGATTGAAATGGCCAATTTTTATTATTGTGGTTTTTTTTTTACGAATTATTATTAGGTGTGTGTGTGGAGTAAGGAAACTTGCCCAAGATTTCACCCTGACCTGCCTGGATTCGAACTCAGGTCTCTCACACTTGTAAGGCGAATGCTCTAACCACTGAGCTACAGGGGCTCCGCTGTAGATTTGAAGATAATGTTCGATGGATAAACATTGTGAATCTGCACCCAAAAAAAAACTGCCTTAATTAGCAATTACATTCACTCCCCAACTCAACTGGAATTGAAACCCAAAGGAATCCGAGTGCACATTAAACTCTTTTTAATCCCCTTTACCTAATGAACTTTGTCTAATTTTCTTACTAAAATTAACTGCGGCATCAATAGATCCCTTTATAAGACCCGTGAGAAAGCAACTGTTTTCCCAACGCAGCGTAGCCTCACTCACTATTGAGTTAGCTGTTCAGTCCATTCATCATCACTGTAGGTTCGGGTCTGTTTGTTGTCCCCTGGCTTTGCTTCCCGAGCTCAGAGGTAGTAGGATCAATGTCTAATTATCTTTTAGATTCAATTCTGTTTATTTCCCAGATAGGTAGAATATGTTTTTTTAAAAAATCTACATTCAAATCTACATTACCGATGTGAGTGTGATTTATTTATCTGGATAAATCCTCCCTGTAAACGTCTTGACTATTATATTAAATACTTAAGCACCTTTGGAAAATGTGCATAATGCGACATAATAATAATGTGTTTGCGCTGTTTTATTCCAGAAAGCTTTTCCCCTTGTTTTATGCTCTATACGGAGGTGAGGTCAAAATAATAAAACACGAAAGTTAAAGTTGAATCAATTTTCTTATTGCCAGGAAACAAATCTTAGAAAAACGTCCAACCTCATAATTAAAATCTGAATCAAACCAAGAAATATATTCTGTTTTGGTTGTCCATGATTCTAATCGCTAATCGCCCGGGAATGTGAAGCTCATGTTTTTGAGCTTCACATTCCCGGGCCCACCAAGATTATTCTGTGGCTCAAAATAGAACATGAGTAATAATAATAATAATAATCCTTGCATTTGCTATAGCGCGTTTCACGTCCTCTAGACTGCGTCTCAAAGCGCTTCACAGAATATACTGTAAAGTGAATTGACTGTATGTTTATGGGTGAAACGCGGCAGCCAATTGCGCACAGCAGCGTCCCCGCAAACAATCGTTGATTGAATGGACCAATTTTATTATTGTGGTTTTTTTGGAGGGATTATTATTAGGCGTGTGGAATAAGGAAACTTGCTCAAGGTTTCGCCCTGACCTGACTACAAACACAGCAAAAAAATCCAATGATAAATTAGTCATTTCAATCCACGACTGCTTGTGGGGGACGCTGCTGTGCGCAATCGGCTGCCACGTTTCGCCCACAAATATACAGTCAGTTCACTTTACAGTATATTCTGTGAAGCGCTTTGAGACGTCGATGAGATGTGAAAAGCGCTACATCAAATGCAAGGATTATTATTATTATTATTATCTTGAGATGCCACGTTGATCACTGCACCACAAACCTTCACTTCAAACAATGCACTCGAAGCGGTCATCATTAAGTTTTAGCTTGCTGAACACACAGAAAGCCTGGATAGTCACCTGTACAAAGCTACAATTATTCCCCACCGACTGTTACATAAAGGTTCTCAAAGGAAAATGGAACAAGTACTTGAGCAATAATACCATTGCAAAACACAATGAGCAGCAGAAGCAATTAAATGGATCAATTATTTTCAGGACTTCCACTTATACCCGAAAGCATGACAAAATTTCCACGGCAGATCCAGAACTTATGTAATAAAGGTGTCTGAAAATTTAAAGCATTCTCAGGTCGAGCGGTGTATAGATACTGTATTACAAATCACATTTTACTGCGCACCTTCGCATCTAGTGAATACAAAATGCATGACTCGGTCTAATCTTTGCAAATATTCTTCAAAGCAATCAAAGTCTCCCTTGGAGTTCAATACTACAGAACCTAATTACCCCCTGCCCCCTCCCAGTATTTTCTGCGTGGAAGAAACCTGGTGCAGAAACGAATCCAAGTACACATTTGTTACAGCTTTAATGCATATCTAACATCGTTATTTTTTTTGGGTACCATTTAATGCCCAGGGCGCACAATAACAAACTACACAAGAAAAGTTCCCTCCAAGAATTTGTAACACTCCTGATTTGAGAACACTGGATTTGGAATCGTACATTTTAATACGCACTTAATGTGATATTATTTACGACTCGTATTTTTATGATGTAACATTAAAATGTAACCACAGGGAATCAACAATTAAACACGCAGCGCTATTTCACAGTTTGTGGTGGCAAGGTTACAAAAAAAAATGAATTCTGATTTATTATTTATATGTTATGGATGATTTCCACTTTTTAATAGAAGAGGTGACTATGATAATCGGATCAGTATTACATCAATATATCTAATGTGTGTTGTACAGTGTATTCCTATACAAACACACACAGGTTTATATAATGACTTACACTGTATCTGCATACTGTTCGCAATATATCTCCAGCTGTTTTGGGTGGATAGTTGCCACATCTATTATATTTATGGTTTCTAATGTTAATTCTTGAAATATGTAATGGGCTCTGTAATAAACGAAGCGATTCAGAACATCAAGCAAGTTCCGCGCACGGAGTCAAAGCACAACTTTGAAAATAAACAGCAATAATGTCGAGTGAAAAAAAATCACAGTTGCTTGGTATAAATTAAATTTACATTGCAAACCTTCAGTTGCACTCATCTGTCAACACACAACGCAGGTATGAAAAAGGTGGAAAGATGATTCAGTAAAAATATCCAGTCAATGTGAAAGCTGTTCATCATCAGGACTAATCACGTACAAGAATCCATCTCAACAGATTGTGATAATAACTGGGCAACTTTAGAGACAGCACACGCACAATTTGGGGCACAATGGGACATTAATAATAATATTAATAATCCTTGCATTTGATATCGCGCTTTTCGTGTCTCCTAGATGTCTCAAAGCGCTTCACAGAATATACGGTAAAGTGAATTGACTGTAAATTTGTGGGCGAAACGCGGCAGCCAATTGCGCACGGCAGTGTCCCCCACAAACAGTCGTGGATTGAAATGACCGATTAATTATTGTGTGTGTTTTTTTTTGTTGTTGAGGGATTATTATCACGTGTGTGTGTGTGTGTGGAGTAAGGAAACTTGCCCAAAGTTTGGCCGGGAATTGAACCCGGATCTCCCGCTTGTTGGGCGAGTACTCTAACCTCTGAGCCACAGGACTCCAATACCCTCCTCCTCACATTGCCGCAAGTTAATTAATTTACGCTCTGATAGTAGAATCCAAAGACAACAGGAAAGAATTAATAACTTTCAAGCACTGATAAAGCGTGGAAGCTTTCTATCTGGGGGTCATTAATTTTCTACAAACGTTTAAACTGATACCCTTGGCCCCGCGGGTGAAAGTCAATTGGTGGGGAAAAAAAACTTTTTCATCTAGATATTTTTTTCTTCCAAAGCCAGAGGCAACACACTGCCTTCTCTTCTAATAGATCCATGCTTTTTCTACTCTCTGTTTCTCCTCTCACTCTCGTCCCCCGGGGATACAGTTTACAGCCACAAGAGACTGTGGCTCGGTTTCACAATCTTTACAATCCGCTTGGAAACATTAACTGTGAAATCTAGAATTTTGTTCCGAGTAACGCAACAGTTGGGAATCCGTTCAGAAAACATCTCTGCGAGTCTTGATTAAACCAGTGGATGGGGCATATTTTATTTATCTCGATCATCTTACGCCATTGGAAAAAATGTACCTTCGATGTTTCTTTCCATTTATTTAACTTCCAGCCCCAAGATAAGAGGATAATAATAATAATAATAATAATAATCCTTGCATTTGACATAGAGCTTTTCACGACTTCTAGACGTCGCAATGCGCTTCACAGAATACACTGTAAAGTGAATTGACTGTATATTTGTGGGCGAACGATTAAACAGGATGATTAAATAGGACGCATTCTTAAAAGCAGATTCGAACCTGAACGAGTACCATTAACTGTAATTCCATTCTGCTGGAGTGTTCTCCTCTGTTCGCACTCAAGTGGTTCTGATGTGCGGCCGATCAGAATCGCGGTCTCAATTTGACAGGGAACAAAACGCAGCCGATCCTGCCGAAAAACAGACATGCCTGTATTGTTCGCTAGAAAATTAACAGCTTCATGTTTATGGCTCCTCGCGCGCGACCTATTTTCCCCACTGAAGTGCAGACGGCAATGCCTGTAGGGCAAGCTGAGGACCCCTGCCAGTTTAGAGACAGAAAAGCGAGAGTCACGACCAGCTGGAAATCCTGGGACGCTGATCTGCAGTTGGCGGCAGCTCTGTTGGGAGCCTATGGAAGCTTACAGGAAAAATAGATTGACAAGGCTTTCGTGCCTTTTAAATGGCAAAAAAAATCTTCTCTTCAATCTCACAAGCGCAAGTGGAGCTCCTGAAGCTCAGCGGTTAGAGCGCTCGCCTTATAAGCGTGAGACCAGTGTTCGAATTCAGGCAGGTCAGGGCGAAACCCTGGGCAAGTTTCCTTACTCCACACACACACACACCTAATAATAATCCCTCCCTCAAAAAAACACAATAATAAAACTGATCATTTTCAATCCACGGCTGTTTGTGTGGGGGACGCTGCTGTGCGCAATTGGTTGCGCAATGGATAACACAACATAAAACTGGAAGAGAGGATTCCATGAAAGATGTGTGCCATGGAAAGTTCCTTCCCTTTGCTCTTTAAATGAGACATCATCACTACACCGCTTCGTATTATTGACAAACTCAACGCAAACTACCCTCGCCTCAAAATGCTGCGTTTGATCCAATGCTTTCTCACTTTGTGAATTCTTAATTCGGAGCAAAATCCTCCGGGACAATTCGCTTACCAACAGTTTTAATAATCATAATAATCCTGGCATTTGATATAGCGGCTTTTCACATCTTATGGACGTCTCAAAGCGCTTCACAGAATATACTGTAAATTGAATTGACTGTATATTTGTGGGCGAAACGCGGCAGCCAATTGCGCGCAGCACGTTTTCGAAAATTTCCTTTGCTTATTAACAAAAGACCAAAAACTGGCGAAATACAGACGTGAAGAACTAGCCACGATTGTTTGCTACGATTCTGAAGAGATGCTGATAGTGAAACTATCAAAGTGACTCTAATTAAATCCAGCGCGTTCCTTAATTAAAACTCCCACTGAAAGCCGGCTATAGTCTAGTGTCATTTTCACGGAGCACCTTGTCTGTGCGAATGGTAAGCAATAAGTTAGATTGGAGCAAAAATGATGTCTGGAGGCTGATAACTTAGTTCTGTTTTATCGTTTCGAAAGTGACATTTTTATTATTGTCGAGATGTGTGTCGCGTGGGGAGAAGTTACACAATTTACAGGAAGGGGAAAGACCATTGAGGTCCATGCTGTGAAATCCCCCAAATCATCCCAGTCTTCGAAAGCTGTAATAATAATAATAATAATCCTTACATTTGATACAGCGCTTCTCACGTCTTCCAGATGTCTCAAAGCGCTTCACAGAATATACTGTAAAGTGAATTGACTGGACATTTGTGGGGAAACTCGGCAGCCAATGGCACACAGCAGCCTCCCCCAAACAGTCGTGGATTGAAATGACCAATTTAAAAAAAAAAATTTGGAGGGTTTGTTATTAGGGCGTGCGTGTGGGGTAAGAAAACTTGCCCAAGGTTTCGCCCTGATCTGCCTGGATTCGAACACAGGTCTCACACTTGTAAGGTGAGTGCTCTAATCACTGAGCTACAGGACTCCAACATATACTTATATGTGATGTTAAGGCGCTAAACCAAACGCTTTAACCAAATGTAGCAAGAAAAATAGATTGACGAGGCTTTCATGCCCAAGGTTTTAAATGCCCCTCCCAAAAAAGGAACTCTTCAATCTCATGAGTGCAAGTTGAGCTCCTGTAGCTCAGTGGTTAGAGCACTCGCCTTACAAACCTCAGACCTGTGTTCGAATCCAGGCAGATCAGGGCGAAACTTTGAGCGAGTTTCCTTTATCTATTCCTTAATCTTCCTTAATCCTTAATCTATTATTATATTATTATTACTTTATTAAGGACACCACCAAAAGCTGCTGGTTCATGGAAAGGAAATGAAGCATAAAAACGTTACAAACACACAAAAAAAGCATAATATATGCATGAAAGACAGCCAAAAAAACCCTCTGGTTATTACAGGAAGAAGATATTTCAGCTGTAAACTTTTTCGATCTTTGATAAATATCAGAATTTTTTTTTGGGTGGTGTGTGTGGGGGGGTGGGATGCGTGGGAGGGGCGCAATACATTCATTACAGCTGCTCTGAGCCAATTCCACACGTAAAAGTGACAATATTTTTACTCTGTGAGCAAATTTAAAGCTGTACCCTGGAGGTGGGAGTTTTTTTTTGCCAGGCAACAGAAATGCCGTGGGCACATTCACTGTGTGGATAGCCACAGCTAATCCAATCCCTTTGCTAATTTGCTAGAAAACTGAATTAGCAGCTGCCATGTAAACAGCTTGCGTGGATCCATGTTACTTTGGTAACCATACTGTCTTTCATATTCATGAGCTAAAATAATGTTGGTACCCATCTCAGACTTCTGGTAGCCAATTTACCTTTTCCAATTATAGGGAATGATCTTAGCAAAATGTTTATTCTTGTCGCTGTGCACTACCGGTCAGTTTTAAAACAAATACATGTATATAATTCACACCTTTTATAATTTACTAAATTGAATAATAATAATGCAGGATAGGCAGAACAATTCAGGTGGCAATCATTCTGATCGGGTATTCACAGTCTCTCTGCGCGCACTAAGCAATTAAGTAAAATTAATGCTGAGAATTCCTCTCGTCACTTTCAATCTGCCAAACACCACCCCACCCCCCCCTCCACCCCAAAACTGGCAATGTGCGCAAGTAACAACAGGTTTGACTCTAACAGGTTTATCTGCAGTACAGACTGTATATAAAATGATTTGGAATAAAGCAGCAACACTAATAATAATTTAAAAAACACTCGCAGTCGATATCGCGCCTTGTAAGGTGGTCGAAAAATACTGTCGTGCTTTGAAAGGATTTTTACAATAAAATGTTTATCGGTTGTGTAGAAGTAGGCGAACTTTAATGAGATGGGTAGGGTGAGTATCCGTGAAGGATGAGATCAGTTGGGCTTCTTTGTCCAAAGCGATCATTGGCAGTGGCTGAGTTGAGCAGAGCTGAGTACTATACATGGACAGCGCAATATTTCAGAGGCTATTACTGTACGATCATTGCTGCCTTGAGCCACTAATTATTACTGCGACTGAAGTCAGCGTTGGTAATGTGATTCTCAAGGTTGGTAATGACTATCATCACGTTCAAAGAAAATAATGTTATTCCTGGCCTTATCAACCCCTTGACTGCGTTTCAAAATCTTGTTCCTTTCTGGCGATTTTTACATAAGTCGAGGTATGGTTGAAATGGCCTGCTGAAATGGCATTTTTTTGTGGTTAACTCGTTGCGTAAACAAGTTAACCACATCTTTCATAGGTAATCTATTCAGAGTCCCGTAGCTCAGTGGGTAGAGCACTCACCTTGCAAGCGAGAGACCTGGGTTCGATTCCAGGCAGGACGAAACCTTGGGCAAGTTTCCTTACTCCACGTGCCTGATAATAATCCCTCCCCCAAAAAAATCAGTAATAAATTGGTCATTTCAATCCACAACTGTTTGTGGGGGATGCTGGCTGCCGTGTTTCGCCCACAACTACAGAGTCACTTAACTTTACAGTCTATTCTGTGAAACGCTTTGAGACGTCGAGAAAACGTGAAAAGCGCTGCATCAAATGTAAGTATTATCATTACTATTATTATTACTGTATTATCTTTACTCAAACCATGCGTCACTCGGCACCACATGTACCCCCCCCCCCCACCACCTTTGGACCGAAAGAAAAGCTTCGCTCTCAGTCTAGCCTCAGAGAGGCGGTGAAGCCATTTACAACAATAACAAAGTGACATTCACGGAGCGCCTTTCACGTCGGGAGGACGTCCCATGGCGCTGATTGGCGAACAGCACGGAACGTAAATACGGCCGACGGAATTTACTGTGGGAACTTAATCACAGAAACCAGGATGTCTTGTTTATATCACAGACCACACAAGAGGAAAGCCCTTTGCCAAGCAGTAAATTCAGACGCCTCATTATTCACAGAAAACACAGAACGCTGACACGTGTGTGGGATTGATAAACACCTTTACTGTGAACTCACGGGTGTACCTAGTTCATGTGCGTGCCTTGAATGTGAAACACCACATGATCCCACGCGAAAAACAAAACCCCCCAAAAACAAAAAAAACAACCCTCGAACGCATTGTGTGAATTAGCGCTCCCATCAATCTGAGAGCTACCACTCTCCACTGACCAGGAACGATCGTTGGGAACTGCCAGAACTAATCCAATGTAATTATCACCGACTCACTCACAACCATTAATGCCGCACTCGCACAGCGGGCGGAGATTTTTCTCTTTTCTTTAAGGGCTGTGGAGCACAAAGAATGTTTCGGGCTTCTCAATGCACAACACAACAACAACAACAGCAACAACGATAATATAGGGATAAGGCAGGGGGCGGGTGGTTAGATTAGAAGATCAGCCATGTTCTTATTGAACGGCAGGGCAGGCTTGAGGGGCTGAACGCCCTACTACTGCTCCTTATTCTTAGGTTCTTATGTTCTTATTACATTTAGAGAGTCGGGAGGACGTCCCAAGGCGCTATACTGCTGGAAGAAAGGAACTTTCCTCTGGCAGCAAAAACGCAGCACAATTCTGTCTTACCTCACGCACACACACACGCACACACACACACGCGTACGCACGCACACCCACCAAAAAAACAACACAAAACACTGCAGGTGCTGGAAATCTGAAACAAACAATAGAAATGGCTGGGAACACTCAGCAGGTCAGGCAGCATCTATGGAGAGAGGAGGGCACAGTTGGCGTTTACGTAGTCAGCTCCCACACACTGAGGTGCAATGAAAGGAGAGGGGAGACTCAGATCAAGACGGAGAGGACGGACGAAAGGAAAAGGAGGCAACAACATGTGGCTAAGCAAAGAAAGACCAGATATGAGATGATGTGGGAGTCCAGAGAGGTTTGGGAGACTACGAAATAGAGTAGTCGATAATGTTTCAACATCAGGTGAGGCGAGACCAGCGGGAAAGAAAGGCAAAAGCATCCACTGCAGGAGCTGGTGTGATTATTTAGCGAGGGGATTGGTTTGCGGGCATCATTCTGTTTGTTTGTTACAGCAGGGAGAAGCGAAACCAGCAGAGAAATAAGAACCACCATTAAATAGAGCACAAGCAATAAAACTACACAGGGGGAGCGAGAGAGAGAGAGACAGAGAGACAGAGAGAGAGAGAGAGAGAGAGAGAGACGATTACGGAGATTAATCATTTAGTCCATCAGACAGTATAATTAATGAAACGGCAGAGTCTGAAGAACAACTGCATAAAACTGCAACAAGAACAACAACAAAAAAACACATTTCCTCCCTCGCAATTATATAGTGAGGCTATTGAAAATCAGTACTAGGCTGTAAAATGATGTGACTTAAATCATCTGTTGGAACATGCAGCGAAGGCAGTTGATATTATTCACTGTGCGCACACGCCTTTGGAATCAGGAGTTCTTAAATGATGGGTAGGATGCAACAGTCCGTCGCCTCTATTCATGTACATTACAAGCACAAGGCAGTACAGAGGCTTGTGAATGTCACAACTGTGATATCAGCCGCCGCCTCAGTACTGAATTCATTAATTTTATGGACAATATTTAGCTGGATTCTGAAGATGGGTTTCTCCCCCCAGTTCAGAGCAGTTAAGATGACAAAAAAAAAAAGATAAACCGTCGAATAAAAACAACAAAGGGACAGTTATTGCTTTTAATAAACTGTAAAGTCCCGAGAAAATGCATGAAAAAATAATTCCAGTCTTTGCACAAGAGAGTGCTTTACGACCTGTGGAACTGCTTTCAGCAAAGTGGGGTAATAACTTTGTTCATTACCTGAACGCTGCGGAGTCTGAGAATAGAAACTGCCGCACAAAATGATGCCTGTTCTATTGCAGCGTTATTATTATTATCAGTCTTATTATTAACGTTATTATTTTATGCCGTTCTCTGAGGGACGTTCATTTCGGGAAGAGGTTTTTTAAAGAGACACTAAAGAGCTTTCTGTAGCTCAACGGTTCGAGAGCCACTCGCCTTGACAAGCCCGAGAGCCGTGTTCGAATCCAGGCAGGGTCAGGGCGAAACCTTGAGCAAGTTTCCTTACTCCACACACACACACACACACACACACACACACACACACACACACACACGCACACACACACGCACACGCGCGCCTAATAATAATACGACGAAACCCCCCCTTCCTCTACCCTCAATAATAAAAATTGGTCATTTTCAATCCACGACTGTTTGTGGGATGGAAGCTGTGCGCAATTGGCTGCCACGTTTCGCCCTAAAAGCCATCAACCATTGAGTTTACTCCCAACGGAATAATGTTACAACGATCATATTGGCGTCCGGGTTTGTCGGTGTGTGTAGAGAGCAGCGTTTTCCAATTGTTCCATAGCACCTGTAGTAAACTTTCAATATCTGCGTCTTTGAACAAATGGGATTCTCTGTTCCACCCCCCCCCCCAGCCTCCAACAACCCCCCCCACCCCCCCTCCGCCCAACCCACACACACGCACACACATAGACAGACACACACTCCAAAAAGGAAACAAATGAAATAATCGAAACACAGTAAAGGACACAGCAAAATAAAACGATTCTTTTCACAAGAGTATTCAGAGTCCCTCAAGCTTGCTATCATCTTTAGGTTGATAGCACAGTCAAGCAGAACACAGGAGCTCCCAACTTCAATCAATGCCTCGGCTTTTGAAACAAAGCTCGATTGCCTTGCACCTTATACCGGTCAATTCGATGGAAAGTGTTAACCTCAAAAGCTGTCGTTCTTCTTTTGCATTGAATTCACTGGCGACGGGACAAGTAGCGACAATGGAAGACAAGATTTACCGTTACCTACGGAAATTGAGATTGATTTCTCTAAAGGAGTGGAATCAGTCTTTCAGATCAACCAGCTGAAAGGCCAAGTATGTATCACAGTCAGGCCCAAAGACCTTTTTACCTAGAAATACTGCTTCTGTTTCTGTGTGTGTGAGAAGTTTTATTTTTTTATTCTCAACCCTCCTGTCGACTTGCTTCCCAAATGTTCTTTTGCAGTTTGGAAGCGACAGTCGAAGCACTCACTCACCTCTTGTGCAGAAGTATATTCCGTGAAGCGTTTTGAGACGTCTAGAAGACGTGAAAAGCGTTATACCAAATGCAAGGATTATTATTATTAAAGAGAATGAAGGTGCTGCAAGGGTTTCGCCCACAAATATACAGTCAATTCACTTTACAGTATATTCTGTGAAGCGCTTTGAGACGTCGATAAGATGTGAAAAGCATTATATCAAATGCAAGGATTATTATTATTATTAAAGCTTTAAAAACGCTTCAGTAGGCTGGACAATATAAGCTTTGTTAATGCACGAAGGTTTATGAAATGAAATTAAAGTGTGATAAATGTGGCTGCATAATTTCTTTACAACTAAAATTTTCTAATGTATCCTATGATGTCCCGCTATTTACCTTTAAAGATGCTTTGTGGGTTAAGGATCAGGCCTATTTATGTAATTTCAAAAGAGCCTCAAAAGTAATAGTGGAGACATTCACTGATGACATTAATCTTCTTTGCCGCATTTAGTTAATAAGTTTGGGAATCGACTTGTTTTTTTTATTTAAAAAAAGTTATTGCTCCAACTCTACAAATACACACTTACCACAGAACGTTGAAAATTTCTCCACCGCAAATTATAGGTAGAAGATGTCCAAATAGAACTGAGATCTTGAAGTGATTGTCTCACACACACATACACACACACACACACACATTAAAACGACCTGAGTTACATCATTCCACCAGAACGAGCAGCAAGTATAAAAACGAGGACAAGAAAGGTAATAATCTAATTTTAATAGTATAGCGTTTTTCACGTCTTCTAGACGTCTCCGAGCGCTTCACAGAATATACTGTAAAGTGAATTGACTGTATATTTGTGGGCAAAACCAGATTGATATATATAATTAATATTCTGATCAGAATTTACAACGATTAACCAATTAACTGGAGAGACCGTAATGACACCATATTGTCAGCCTCATCGTTTGGTTATCTTTCAAAAAAAAGTATTATTTTGAAAGCTACCAGTGTCATGAAGGCAAGCAATGTCCCGCAACATGCTACTTCAGCCGAACCACTAATGTATCACTCTGATAGACGAGGTGGAGGAGAAGTATTTTATAATTCATACTCATTACAGTCATTTCAGAGGTCTTCCGAGGTCACAAAATCCCGTAGCCCAGTACTAATTGACATCTTCAGCATATGTTACAATGCATTAGGGGGAACTGGAAACCAGATTTCGAACATCAAAACAAAATGTCAACATATATAATCCTTGCATTTGATTTAGTGGCTTTTCACATCTTATCGACGTCCCAAAGCGCTTCACAGAATATACTGTAAAGTGAACTGACTGTATATTTGTGGGCGAATCGCGGCAGCCAATTGCACACAGCAGCGTCCCCCGCACAGTCGTGGATTGAAATGACCAATTTTATTATATACACACACACACACACACACGCCTAATAATAATCTCTCCAAAAAAACACAATAATAAAATTGGTCATTTTCAATCCACGACTGTTTGTGTGGGGGATGTTGCTGTGCACAATTGGCTGCCGCGTTTCGCCCACAAATATACAGTCAATTCACTTTACAGTATACTCTGTGAAGCGCTTTGGCTTTGAGACGTCTAGAAGATGTAAAAAGCGCTATGTCAAATGCAAGGATTATTATTATTGTTATATTAGATCGACTGCCCTCTACTTGTTTCCCTCTGTGCATTTTTTAACATAACCTCCACACGTTTTGCTGACTGAATGGATTATAGCGTAAAATTGCTGTGTATTTTTTGGCTTGAACGAAGATTGAAGATTGGATTTGCTGGCTTGCTAATGGAAAAGTGAGAGGTACCACTTTCTTAGTACAGTACACTGTAGGATTACACAGGTGACTTTGCTGCACAAAGTTAGCACAATAATCTCAAGGAACACAGACACAAACGACAAATATGGTGAACCAGAACATTGTAAAAAATACCTCAGCAATGAAGAGGATTTCCCCCCCTACCTCCACTCTCCCTTATGCATTCGGAAAGGATAGCGTTGAGGTAGACAGACAGGCTGCATTATGCAGAAGTAACATATTACAATAGTACAATATAAATCTTATCAAAGTGCACTGGTCTAAGACACCAATTGATTTAATTTGTCTCATTCTCCTTTTCCTCAAAACCCAACGAGGGAATTGAAGCTGAGATGCAGAAAAAGGTGTCTTGGTTTTAAGACAGTAGCTTTAACCAAAACAAGTGAACGCAGATCAGCTCCGTTATGGCCACACAAACATGCGATTCACAAAACCTGTCAGTCAGTACAAAACGATCTTTTTTTAAAAAAAAATTAAAGTGGGAGATCAGTAAGAAGTAGCTGGCAAAAAAAAAAAAGACAATGTAGATTCATCACTAATGATGTCTTGTTAGGAAACGTCAATACTACTGTACGCTTTGTCAAAAAAATGCAACAATACCCCTTCCTTTTGGCTCTTAATGTGTTGATCACAACTGTTGCTTTGTATGCACGCCAACAAAATACATCGCTGCCCAATTAATTTTTCACAGGGACCGTAAAAAAGGAAATTTATATAAGGCCCTGGAACAGATCTTACTCAGCTACTGGTGATAAATGGTCCTCACTCCTTACGCTAGAGGAAAGTGCATTTGAATTCTCACGTCTGCAATATTGCAGCATTAATAACTGTTACTTTATTAGACTTATGTGATGTGATTTCACACTAGGATGAGCTCTGGAGAGCTTTGCTTTTTCTTCTTTATGTTTTGCTTTCATGGTTGCTGCATGTAATAAATGTTAATTAAGTGTGTGTGGGGGGGGGGGGGGGGAGGGGAGGGGGGGCGGGGAGGGGAGAGTGGCTGAGGGGGTTATGTGGGGTGGGGGTTCATTAAGTTGTACCTAGCTGAAAGGGATAGTCACTGCTTGTTTTTTGATGCATGTCGCTTTGCACTGTTCTTGAATCAACAGTTAAACAAGAGTTTTCCTGAATTATCTTCCACACCAAAAAAAGGCATTGAACCAGTTAATTTACCTTTCAATAAAAAATTAATCCTATTTCCCGAAGGAACGCAAACCTGTGGCACAAGATATAAAATCTGATACGAAGTGAATATGTTTTCTTTCATTCAATCATTGAATTATCATTGCAAAAAACATTTTAACTGAGGAATGCTTTCAACAGGACCAAAAAATAGTCAATTTGCCTATCAGACAAAATAGCGCACGCACACACACACACACACACACACACATACAGGCTTGAACCCTTAATCCTCTGACTCAGATAAGAGTCCGAGACTGATCATCATTGAGTCCGAGTCATTACCACCAAAACAACTGACAAAAAAAGACATCGATTTTGAAGAACATTAATTTAATAAGCGTTTAGTGAAAGTTGGTTCCTGTTGTCATCAATCCGCTTTTCATACCATTATTGTACAATGACCTGCACATACCCTAGCTGATCTCCAAACATCCATTAGGAACATAAAGCTCCTCATTCTTGTCTTATTGCTGCAGCCTTACTCCTCAGCTCCCCCCTCTCTCTCTCTCTCTCGCTCCCCCAAGCCTGCCTGGATTGCATCTACACCAGCATCTTGTGTCAAATTCAATGCTTCCAATTGTTTTAATCAGCAATGAATCTTCCTGACGCCAGCGAAATAGACGCAGATGCTAAAGACGTTTGTTTTATGTGTTCCTCTCTGTCTCTTCACTTTTCGTTCACAAGGTAAGGGTGAAACACGTGATTTAACCTACATTTACTAGTTCTACGTTTACTCTATTGATGTAAAAAAATTTTTTTTACAGCATCCAGAATTTTAGGTAAAACTTTCAATGCGGCTTTCATTTTTGGAGTCAGGTTTCTTTTACGAGCTAGACTAAAACGGACTTCAAAGTTGAGCCTGAATTCAACAATTTGCCAAGGCCTGAGCACTCTGACGTCTGCACTAATAAGAGTAAATCCAGAAGACCCAGGTGGCATTTTGTCCCCAGCTATTGCTTTTTTACATCAAATTTGTTCACGTCTATTCATTAGGACACATCACATTTCTCACCCTGTAAATCTGACATTTACCTTCCTTCCACTACACGAGCTTTGGGGAATGCTTAAAAAAAGAAATTAGTTTGCAGCGTCTCAATTTAGACTAGAAGATGCTAAGTAACGGTTGCTGTGGATCAGCCAGTCATCACTTTTATGGCCAAAGTGATGCAGTAATAATAATAATGTATAATACTAATAATAATCATTGCATTTGATATAGTGCTTTTCGTGTCTTCGAGACGTCTCAAAGCACTTCACAGAATACACTGTAAAGTGAATTGACTGTACATATGTGGGCAGAGCGGCATCCAACAAACAGCCTGATAATAATCCTTCAAAAAAATAATAAATTGGTCATTTCAATACAGGACTGTTTGTGTGGGGGGACGCCGCTGTGTGCAATTGGCTGCCGCGTTTCACCCACAAATTATACAGTCAATTCACTTTACAGTATATTCTGTGAAGCGCTTTGAGACACAGTCGATAAGATGTGAAAAGCGCTATATCAAATGCAAGGATTATTATTATTATCATTAACTAAACTGCATAAATTAAATTGACCAAAATTTACATCAACTGAATTGTAGGGACACTAATGTCCACTAATGTTTTCTCTGTTTAAGAACATTTCCCACACGGCTGGGGGCTCTGGGTGAATTATCGCTGAGTGAGGGTTAAGGAGAACATGGTGGGGTGGTGGGGGGGGGTGGCGGTGATGGGGAAGGAGAGGGAGGGTGTGTGTGGGGGAGGGAGAAAAAGAACCTTAATGAACAACACAGGAAAATATATCCCTTGTGAGCAACGACACGTGCAATCGCGACAAGCTGTTTGTCGTGTAAAGCCTGGCGCGCGACACAAGTCAACAGTAATGGATGCTGACACCGGGGCATCGGACGCGAAGTTTCTGACGGACCGTTTCGTGATTAAACTGCCAACGGGTGAGGAGAGTCTATTTCAGGATACACAGCGGCCTCCGAGAGGCGACTGAGGTCGCGGGGGGAGTGTACACACGGATGCGATCAATTAACACCAAATGTCGCGCTGGGTGCTTCACACAAAAACGTTGCTCCCAATCAGACACGGGTAACGAGGAGACCCACTACGGCAATTAGATTTATTACAGATATTTATCAAGCCCGTTGAAATTTACTTAAGCTTCCTCGTGGAAGAGAACACGACAAATCTGCCTGCGTTCTTTCGGGAGGCCTTCTCGTCTCTCCGTTACACGCATGCCAGAATCGTGTTCAAAAAGAAATGAAATAAAAAATCATTACTACATTTAGTCGCATTCAAATTCGCATCAGAAAACTCAAGTAGTTAAAAATAATAGATAATCCTGGCATTATTAAAAGCTAAAATCTCCAGCAGCGGCTCAGATAAGTTCCCACAAGGATGGAGCTCCTGCAGCTCAGTGGGTTAGAGCACTCGCCTAACAAGCGTTGAGATCTGTGTTTCAAATCCAGCCAGGTCAGGTCGAAACCTTGGGCAAGTTTCGTTACTCCACACACACACGCGCCTAATAATAATCTGGCAAAAATAAATAAATTGGTTGTTTCAACCCACGACTGTTTGTGAGGACGCTGCTGTGCGCAATTGGCTGCCGGGTTTCTCCCGCAAAATATATGCAGTCAATCCACTTTACAGCATATTCTGTGAAGCGCTTTGGGACGTCTAGAAAAGCACTATATCAAATATCAGGATTATTTATTATTTTTTATTATTACTGCACATCTCGGGCACCACCCCTGCCCCCCCCTCCCCCCGCCCCCTGCCCCCCCACCCCCCGCTCTCCCACCCCCGCCCAACCCCCCACCCACCCCCCGCTCCCCCACTAGCGCGCACACACCCCCACCCACCCCCCGCCCACCCACCCCCCAAAGTTCCCAAAGAACATCACTCATGTTGAGTTAGGGAAAGAGCAGTGGGTACGCAGTGAGAATAAAGCACTCTCTCGCTCAGCAGCTCAGCAATAACTCTGCACTCATCACTCACACTGATGGGATACCTTCAACTCCTGATTTGTACCGCTGCTGTCGTAACCCAAATCTTCTCAACTGTTGGCTAAAATCATCCAGATTGATGTTGCAGAATAGCGGGGCCAGGGCTCTGGTGATATACAGCGCCACAGGCTTTCCATCACAGCGTCTCATTTTGGTTGGACAACATCCCCTTGGTTGTTTCTTCACAAATGGGATAGAGAAACAAATGGGCTTAATCCATCCCCTTTTCCTCTCCTGGCCTGTCAAAGCTTCACTGACTTTCGACGTGAGCAGTTACAGAGTGGTAAAGGAGCAGATTGTTTAAGAGGCGTGCGCTCGTGCGTGGTCGATGAAGCTCGCAATTACAATTCGCATTAGCGGACTTTACGATTTACATTTATTTGCATAAGGCCTATCGAGACACTATCGAGGAGGTCTCAAAGCGCTTTGCGCAAACGACCGGGAGACTCGCGACTGCATTGGTCCTCACAGCCATCAAGCGAATGATCAATTTTATTTCCGGGTAGGGGGGTGGGTGGGGGGGTGGGGGTGGGGGAATTGTTGACCAGGACACCAGGGAAAAACCTCTCTTCTCTTTTCTAACAGTTTGTGGAGCATCCCATGTAGCTCAGTGGTTATATCAAAATAATATTATTATTATTATATCGTACCATGGGAGCTTCTAATTTCCACCTGAACAGGCAGAGGGGACCTCGGTTTAATGTCACATCCAAAGAACGGCACCTCCAGCAATGAAGTGAGACCAGCCCCCCTCCCCCCGCCCGCCCCCCCCCCCCCTCCGCTTCCGTATAGGAGTGTCAGACTAGATTGGGAGTTCAAAATCCTGATTTGAGGCTGGAACTCAGAACCTCAGATACTGCTGCCAATCGAGCCAGGGCTGACATCAAGAGCACGATTCCAGTCTGATTTTACCCTCGGGAGATCCGAGTTCCTAAGATCAATACGTAGAATTTTTTTTGGGGGGGTTTAGCTGACTCACCGCAGCCGAGAATCAAACCTGATCTGTGGCGGCTTAGCCCCAAGACCACTGGAGAGTTCAGGAATGGATTTTGGTTTGAGAGTAGAAACGGTGGTAAGCCTCCCACGTTAAACACACAGCGCTGCACATAAACATTCAGTAAAAGCGCTTGGAAAAACAACCAGTCTCTTTGTCTCGCTGCCTGCCCTGAACTGTGAATATGATCAAATTATAGCTCTCCTGTAGCTCAGTGGTTAGAGCGCCCGCCTTACAAGCGTGAGACCTGTGTTCGAATCCAGGCAGGTCAGGGCGAAACCGTGGGCAAGTTTCCTTCCTCCACACACACATAAACACGCGCCTAATAATAATCCCTAAAAAAAACCACAATAATAAAAATTGGTCATTTTCAATCCACGACTGTTTGTGGGGACGCTGCTGTGAGCAATTGGCTGCCGCGTTTCGCCCACAAATATACAGTCGATTCACTTTACAGTATATTCTGTGAAGCGCTTTGAGACGTCGATCAGATGTGAAAAGCCGCTATATCAAATGCAAGGATTATTATTAAAAATACTTTTTCATTTTAAATAAATAATTTTGCCCGCTGTAATAATACTACTGTACCGAACAATTTAAGTTTCATTAAAAGCTTGAGTCAAAGGCAGTGGCAATTGAAAGGCTGAATCATTTTTATTTATTCGTCTGCTTCTCCGGGGTGACAATTTAAAACGTATAGAATCGCAAGGACGTAACAAAGCCAAGAGATTTAAAGATCAATATCGTACTCACACCTAATAATCCAACTTAAGAGTGTCCCGCTGTCTGCTTCAGCAAGTGTGTGCCATACTAGTCTGTAAGCTTTTTTTTAAATCAAAAAACGTAACTCCCAGACTTCTCCAAAATCTCGGCAGTCGTTTCACAATCCTCCCAACTTCAATAAGCACCCAAGAGTAAAAGCTCTGCCTGTGCCAAAACTCGCGAAGTATGCACCACCATCACTGTGAATATATTGGGAGTGTTCAGATGACAGCTGAGGCCCTGTCCATAGCTTGTTCCATCGGAATTACCATGACATAGACCCGAGAGTGTAGGCTGGCCGTGTCATTAAAGTAGAATTAGACCTTGCTGTTTTATTATTATTAAGTTATCTGCTTCGGAGACCGAGGAGGGCTGGCAACCAATATATTGGATTCTTTTTTTCAATTACGCATGTGACGAACTCATTTATTTTGGGGCGGAAATACTGCTCCGTCTAAAACGAAAGCAAGCGGTGGGTTTCGAAGAGAAAATAGAGTTCACATTGTTCATTATCTGTGAAGTATCTTGGAAAGGTCAACTTCCAGTCCACATGTAAATGTCACTTTCCGATACAATCCTCAGTACAATGACATTTAAGGGATCAAAGTAAAGGTTAAAATATTCCTATAAATCTGTATCCTTAACATTTTTATACTTTGCTTAATTCCTGTGGAACTTTATTCTTTAACACTAACCAGCTGCACTTTACCGTACTGTACTATGTATTTTCTATACTATTAACCTGTTCTAATTCTGAATTCTGAGACTACACAGTCTCATAGATCTAAACTTTGGTCAAATTTTCACTCTGCGCCTCTCTGGATTGTTAAGAGTGCTTCATACCGAAGCTTTGCGATCAAGTACAAAGACATCGATCAGACATCGTTTGTAGCTCACTAAAGTCAAGTTCAGTACAGAGTTCTCACAATGACTACTTTCCCGTGGAACACTTTTGACATCAAAGGCGCTATAACACAAGCAAAGAACGCCAATGGCTGGAGGATTCCAATGTTTAGAAAAGCAGCGTTTCCTTCGTTTACAAAAAAAACCACAACCTGAAGAAAATGTGCCGATCCTCCTGACATCCAACCGACATCTGCGTCATTCACTTCATAAGAGAATCATGGTAATTTATGACACAAAAGGAGGTCAATTCGCCCAGCGAGTCTTGTTGAACGGGCGACGTTTTCGAAACTGCACAAATACAATATCTGCGGTAATGCTTCCTGGAATTAATTTTTCCACTGGACACCCTGCTATCTAAGGTGTGCGTCACTTCCCCGGTTTTCTGTACGAGTTCACCACAAGCCACAATCAGCGACCGTCCCCTTTCAGCCGCCTCAAAGACGTGATAAAGCGCTATCTAATAATAACGATGATGCTGCTGTAATATTGATAGTAAACCTTGCATTTGATATAAGCGCTTTTCACATCTTATCGGCCCCTCAAAGCACTTCATAGAATACACTGTAAAGTGTATTTTTGTGGGCGAAACGCGGCAGCCAATTGCGCACAGCAGCGTCCCTCACAAACATTCGTGGATTGAAATGACTCATTTTTATTATTGTGTTTTTTTGGGGGGACGGATTATTATTTGTGTGTGTGTGTGTGTGTGGAGTAAGGAAATTTGCCCAAGGTTTCACCCTGACCTGCCTGGATTCGAACACGGGTCTCACGTTTGTCAGGCGAGCGCTCTAACCACTGAGCTACAGGAGTTCCAAATGCAAAGGACTATTATTATAATTATTATTATCCTAGTCAGGGCCCTCATGGAGTGATTTAGCTGCCTTATTTCCTTCCAGATCGTGGATCGTGTTCCCTTATAAGTATTTATTTTCTCTTGCATGCTCTCGGACTAGTTCAGACATCAAGTGAAGAGAGCGCGAGAGAAACGAATGGGCTCGGAAACAGGAAAGGCATCAAAATTACCGCGAATGACCTTTCTGTAAAAAAAAACACTCACCAACAAGGACAACGAAAAGAGGCGAGTCATTTAAATTCTAAATCCAGTGAACTCAAAACGACAGCGTTCATATCAAAATCCTTCCCTTCCAGTTCCTTTGAAAGGGCTAATGAAATCTTGCCCGTGAACAGCGTTCAAATGGAATCGTGAAAAACTTTCATTTGCATACATTGCTGGAAAGTAAAAAAAAAATGACCTTTGTTGCGTACGGGGTTTTAAACTGTCACATTTTTGGCAAAGGTCATTTTTTTTTTTTAACTGGTGCCCTGCTCATTCACTCACTTGGAAACGTTTTGCTTGAACACTTAAGTGGGGAACAAAAAAAAGGAGACAGCGTGGTTAACGAAATGCATTTTTACCGATGTGCGCTCATTGTGTTATTCCAGCAGTGTGGGACGTCACAAACCTACGTTGTCATAATAATAATAATAATAATCCTCGCATTCGATGTAGCGCTTTTCACGTCTTCTAGACGTCTCAAAGCGCTTCACAGAATATACTGTAATGTGAATTGACTGTACATCTGTGGGTGAAACGCAGCAGCCAATTGCGCACACAAACACAAACAGGCACAAACACAAAATGACCAATTTTATTACTGTATTGTGGAGTTTTATTTGAGGGATTATTATTAGGCGTGTGTGTGCGTGTGTGTGCCTGTGTGTGGAGTAAGGAATCTTACCCAAGGTTTCGCCCTGAAATCCTGTCTGGATTCGAATACAGGTCTCTCATGCTTGTACGGCGAGCGAGTGCTCTAACCACTGAGCTGCAAGAGCTCCTCCACACTGCTGGCTTATTGGGAGTCCATGTCACAGGCCGTCAGTGCAAGAGGCTTTCTGGTGTGTCTGGAAACGGCATCTGTTGCTCTAATTTACCGCAGAACCTCTGCAGGCTCTTCACATCAAAACCCATCTGCTGAAAAGGACCGGCAAACATTGTTCACCACAGCACATTTGATCAGCAGGTGACCCTGACTCTCTCTCGCTCTCCGTGGTTGATTCACAGAAAAGCTAACAGTGTAACGCTCGCAGCCTCCCTTGCCCATTTGCGGACTGCTTTATAATGATGGTAATAACAATAACATTAATAATAATCCTTGCATGTGAGACAGTGTCACTTTCAAGGCCATTCACGGCCTTGCCCCCCCGCCCATCTCTCCCACCTGCTGTCTCCCTATCAGCCCCTGCTGTCCCCTCCGTCCAGCGGGCTCTGGCCTGCTCCATGCCCCCACTGCCCTACCATCGGTGGTCGGACTTTCAGCCTCTCTGCCCCCACACCCCGGAGTTCCATCCCGCAATCCCTTCGCCTCGCTCCCTCTCTTTCCTCCTTCAAGGCCGGTCTCAAGACCTTCCTCTTCGACCGTGCCTTCTGCTGCCCTCCTAACTCTCCCCCGCTTTCCTACTCTCCTTCCCCCTGCCCCTGCCCCTGCCCCGACCCAACCCCCCCCCCCCCCTGCTCGGGTCCCGACCTGACCGTTCAGCGCCTTGGGACGTCCTCCCGACGTGAAAAGCGCTCTATAAATGTCACTTTGTTGTTGTTGCTGTTGTTCTGTACATCTCAAAGCGTTTCACGGCATATACGTGTACCGCCTCAGCACCAATCTCACCACACGCAATGGTTGGGGTTTTCAATTGGATATCCGACAATAAACACAAACTCTCTGTGATCCACGAAAGACTTAGTTACTATCAGACGTCGAGAAATCAATAGGCGTATCTCAACAAGACAAGCGGGTACACAAAGATCCTCTGTAAAGAATGTTCACTGGAAAAATTCCACATGAAGTTAATTTTACGATTCAATGGGACGCACGTGGAGATCTATTACGAAGCTTACTTACAGTGATTGAAAAGCCGCAAATCTTTATCACAGAGTTTAATATGTTGGTTTCAAATATACTTCAAGTTGAGTGCTTAAAAACCTCTGACTAATCGTGGAAATTGTATGCACAAAACTGACTGGATGGATGCCTGGGAAACGTACAAATGGATTGCAGGATGAGTCAGTGCAAGTGTCAAGAGTCAATAAAAGATAGCACTTTGTGGAGATTATATAACAAGAACTAATAAGAAATCAGCCACTCAATCCACGACTGTTTCTGGGACACTGCCGTGCGCAATTAGCCCGCCACGATTCGCCCACAAAATGTACAGTCAGTCCGCCTGACACGTATATTCCATGAAGCGCTTCGAGACATCTCAAAGACGTGATAAGGCAGGCACTCTATCAAATGCAAGGATTATTATTATCATTTAATTGCACTTCATTTCCAAATTTCAAACACCAAAATGAGCGTTACCGTTTTTGCTGTCTCCAAATAAGACCGAGTTTGAGGAACCAAGGACGGTATCAACTTTATTACAGTATTGTGCAGCTGCTGAGGTTGAAAGCCAGAGTTGAATGACAGATGGATGGAAAAATGCCATTTCCATATAAACATCTACCATTTGCAGCCCCGTGAAGAGATGTGAGGTGTTAGTGATGTGAGGCTAACGCAGCCTAATTTGCAGTACAGTATTTGAACATCAAGATAATCATGGCCAACATCAGTGAACAATATATTCTGGAATGCCTTAATCCTTTCCTATAGCGAAACACACTAACACTCCTTCAGCACCGACAGTATTTTGGGGGGGACTTTCTATCAGCACTGAGACAAAATGGCATTATGCCAACAATTTTCAGCTGACTGGATTAATACATGTAATAAAGCTCATTGAGACTTAACAAAGCTGTTTTTACTGTAAATGTACAGAATGCCTCAACACTGTACACACACCTACATACTGTGGGCATTCTTCACATCCTTCACATCAATAGGTTTGCGATTCACGATAAAGATCAGCCAAACAAAAAACCTTTGCTTCCCCCCTCTCCCCCCCCCCGCCCAACCACCCCCGCATAGGCACTGGGCTGTTTATCAGTTAGCACATCAACGATCACAACATTAGCAGTAGAGGACACAAGGACAGAAATCAGAACAGGCTTCCGAAGATTGCCAGGATGCCATCAGCAATCATCCAACTCTCTCCCTGCCAGGGATAATCTGCTGCAAATAGCCCTTTGATGTCGGTGAGCTACACATCTGACCGAGGATTTATGGACAATAAAAATTCAATGTGCAGGTTGCTTTGGGCAAGTGCAATTAATTTGACTGCTGTACCATCTGCGGTTCCGAATCTATATACACACATATATATATATTTTTTAAAAGCCCTCCGAGTCAAATTTCTACACTACCACGACCACGACAACCAAGAGTTTTAAGCAAGATAGCGAGAGCTCTTTTATAACTTGATTTCCAAATTTAATCATTTAAATTTTGCCTGTACAAAGAGCGATTATTTTTCCTGCTCCCCAAAGCCTTTGTGTCTTGTCAGATGTTACTTCCATTCAAATTTCATAAACTAATAGTTTACACCTTCTGGCTTCGTAAGATAGATACCCAATGTGTATTAAATAACAGCGATAATTGTCTTTTTTTTATCACCACTTCCTCAAACATTTGTATGCGAGGTGTATAGTTCAATAACTTTTACTATTATGGCGCGTTCTTACTACTGCCTTGAAGTACGCCGCAAGAATTTGAAGCAGCACTCAACTCCGCAAGCTGATCTCTGGTTAGAAGTTGCTGTGTTTGAAGCGGTGACGTGCTATCTGCTCCCGCTGTACAAAATAATAATGGACTCATTCCGCTTCCCATTCACTCGCACCATACACAATATTTGATCCAGAGATCAGTATTTAAATTTTAATACACTAAATCGAATCCAAAAAGGTTCCATAAAGAATTGCTTTTGACACCCCAAAAAGGCTATATATATATATATATATATATTATATATGCTGCCAAATGCAATCTGGAGTCATTAGATTATTAAAATAAAAAATCTAGATTATTTTAAATTCGGTACGGTATAAGAGAGATTTATAACATGAGAAGATCTAGTGAAATCACTCACTGCATAAAAGATTAAACTGCAAGGATCACTCTTACAACATCGACCGTCTCCCCATATTACTTTCCCTTTCTACTGTATTTTCACAATAATAAAAATTGGTCAGTTTCAATCCACGACCGTTTGCGTGTGGGGGGGGGACGCTGCTGTGCGCAACTGGCTGCCGCGTTTCGCTCTCCCACAAATATATACAGTCAATTTACAATTTACAGTGTATTCAGCGAAGTGCTTTGAGATGTGGATAAGATGTGAAAAGCGCGGTATCAAATGCAAAGATTCTGTTATTTATGATTATTATTATTATTATCTCCGCTCACGGTAGGAATGGCCTAGATTCTAGAGCAGCCCACATGGAAAATAAACCTTTCCCCATTCATTACTGTGATGCCGGTCAACAAGGACGTGCCTGAAGTGTAATAGTTTGTACTAAAACTGCCATTAAATTTCCCGGCTCAGTTGCTACACATCAACCTCCAGTTCAATTCAAAGTGCAGATTTCCTGGACAAACGGATGGATCACTTCCAAGGCACACACGCGCACACACACAATCCAATAAGCGAGTTACATCATGGGAGAAGCAGTGAGGTAGGTTGCGAGGCAGTGGTCTCAATGTGTGTTTTTTGACTGATTAGACTCTAGCAGTTACCGCCACCCAACACACAGTCTGCCATCTGCAACCCACCCATGCCTTGTGGGGGACACTGCTGTGCGCAATTGGCTGCTGCGTTTCACCCACAAATGTACACTGTCAATTCACGTTACAGTGTATTCTGTGAAGCGCTTTGAGAGGTCCAGAAGACGTGAAAAGCCGCTAAATCAAAAATGCAAGGATTATTATTATTATTATTATTATGGATTTATCGTTCATTCTCTTGATGATCTGAGAGTGAGAATGATTTAATGAAGAACTCCACAAAGGATACCTCGGCGAGGCAGGTGAATGAATCAGCATTGAAAGCATTATTCCCTCTCTATCCTTGGCGGTTTTAATTATTTTAATCGTCCTCATCTGTTTTCCTAGTCTGGCCCCACTTATCCTTCCCAATTCTAACACAGTGTGCTGTTAAGGGTTTCTGGAGAGTGTATGTAGCAGGGATCGGAGTGCTGGAATAAATCACTATATGTTTTAATATAAATGAATGCTTTTTTTCTCCCTTGCAGCACGCCCACGAAAATGATTACGTCCACCCACGCAGATTAACGGCGGCTTTTAAAGTTTATTTTTTGTAACGGAAGCGAACGGTGGAGAGTGGATGGATTTAAATGCCCGCAACAAGACAGACATCTGCAATGTCTGCTCACGCTGTGGACTGCAGTTTGCACATCTGTAAGACCAGCAGGTGTATCACAATCATTTCAGAATATATCCTTCACTTCAGAAAGATGTATCTCGTTTCCCGTGGATGCTGTGTCAAGGACTCTGCTTCCCACGACACCACAGCAATTTCCAATTCCACTGGTCCATGTGAACATGTCAAAACCCAGGCTGGTTACTCATTTGCACTTGGAAGAAGAGGTGTGTTTTTTTTGTTAATCTGCTCTCAGCTCTGGTGCATTCCTGCCCCATTAAAACACTCGCGCTTCAGTGGCAAAGTCGGATAATTGAAAGAGCCAACCAGGTAGAAAAGGAACGCAGAGTGTTTTTCGTTTGAAAAAAATATATATATATCAATTGTAAAAAAAATATATCTTACCCTCAGAAGAAGTGATAAGCAGTGTCAGGCAACAGGAATGGACAACATTATATGATGACTGATACGTAGATTCTGCCGTCAGAGATTTGATCGCACAGACAAAATTAGCAACGTCTGACAACACACGGATTATTACAAACATGTTATTAAATGATTTGGAGACGTGAGGACGGCAATCTTAAAGGCATCGTCTTCTGAAAGTAAAAATAAAAATTGCAATTTTCCAGCCAAACTTCATTCTTGGCAGCATTTAGTATTAAAACACGGCAACATTTACAAAGCATTGTTTTTTTTCCAAGTGAAGGTTGGATGGATTCACTACAACATAGGATAAAGGACTCAAATAATCTACTTCAGCACCGTAAATCACAGTGGGGGCTAAAACAACGATCGAAATGATTCGGGAATGCTACGAATGGGCGGCATGGAATAAAGGACAATTTATGGGGTCCTTAGAGGTGAAGTGATATCAGTATTAAATTGACTGCTCTGGCAGCCAAAACACCAAAACGTTTAAGTTTAGGTGAACAGGTCAAGACTGAGGCGAACAGCGCATGCAACCAACCGAAATAATCCTGGAGGCAAACCGCCCCGTCCGCAGACAGAACCGGATATTAACAATGCGAGGCACAAAAGAAAAATGAAAAGCAAACTGAAATCATCAAAATGCCGTTTCCATTTCCGCCAATTGGAGGCTGAACAAACAAAATAAAAACGCTAATTCCATCCAATTCATTTGAAACAAAAATGACATTAAATGTGCACCAAAGGTTCTCTTTATAATCTTTGTGGTGTGGGTATTTTATAGCGAGAATGTATTTTTTTTAAAAAAACACATTTGACAGGCAGGTTGCAGATAAATGGATACTGCGGTGGTAAAAGATGGCTCACTAAAAGACATTGGTACGCAGATCGATATATAATCACTGCAATATACAACGCTCGGTCACGACAAGACTTCATTCTATTACTAAATTTACTGATGACTTGCACTCTGCACCAATCAATGCACAATTAGAGAAGAATAAAAATCTATACATTATTTACCAGCATATTGTTTGTCAGTTTTTAATTTGTCACTTATCAATAAAATAGCGATAGCATTATCCTTTATCTAAAATGCTGGTAAATACTAATTTAACAGGGTTGGCACTCGGTTTGTGCATGCAGAGAACTTGATCTCCAAAGAACCCGATGATGTTTAGCGGATATGTGGTAGAAAAAATACTTCTTCTAACCTTGTGACGCCCAAGAAAACAGAGTGTTTCAAATGAGGCGGTACCGGCTAATTAAAACTAAATTCTCCTGTCGATTTTATTGCCAATTAACAACAACACCAAATTTATACTTGTACATTAGAAAATTTATGGTACAGAATGGCTCAGTCGGCAATGACCAATGTGGAACCGACTACATACCAATAAGGTGCTTAGGGATTGATAATAATAATAATAATCCTTGCTTGATGTACCGCTTTTCACATCTTATCGACGTCTCAAAGCGCTTCACAGAATATACTGTAAAGTGAATCGACTGTATATTTTGTGGGCGAAATGCGCGCGGCAGCCAATTGTGCACAGCAGCGTCTCCCACAATCAGTCGTGGATTGATGTGCTGAGTAACTCGATCTAAAAGGAGACGCTGTTTAAAAATGATTATCAATTAACCTTAGCTGCCTCCCCAAAACGCCATGTGACTCTCTCTCTTGTGTGGCCGTTCCTTTGTAAATCAAAGCAAACTCAAACTCGACGTTCAGATGTACGCTTGAGAAACTTTTTGCCTTTGTGCTTGTTCAAGCTTAAGTTTCCATTGATACATAATTAATTTCACAACAAACATGTAACCAGTTATTAAAACTGCTTGTGATCTGAGCTCTAGCAATACATTTGCAAGTGCTTAAAATTGCTAAACATTTCACCACCAGCAAGCCAATGGGAGTAGGGGTCCTCCCACGCACACCATCAATCGCCATAGTGACGCACACATCTCACCCATTCAAACAAAAATCTAATTAAAACTTTATTTTAAAAAGAGAATCGAGATCCTCTTGGATTCGATTGAACACTAATGAATTATTTTCTTAATAAAAACAACTCAATTGGCCAACACAGTGACAGCGCACGAGGCCCCCCAAAAACCCCCTGGGATTTGGTAACGGAGAGAGAGAGAACGGATAATTGGTTTGTATATCAGTGGGCAGAAGCTGTAATTATGAACGCCTGATCGCAGCTGCCCGCCAACCTTGTAGCAGGTTCAAAGCAATCCACTGTCCTATGGCTTTGGAGGGGAAAAGCATTTGTACATATTTGCATTTGTTTGAAAATGTTTTCCTGTGCTTACCAAAATCACTGGGAAACGAGAATTTTTTTTTTTTTTTAATCTAGCTTTTTTCCCCCCCTCTCCTCTCGTGTTCGTATTAAGAGTTTCTTACAATACAGAGGCTGATGCCTAATAATAATATTAATAATAATAATAATAATCATCCCTCAAACAACCACACTCCATGTATTTCTAGTTAAAATTAGTTTGGATATAAAACGCAACTTCGTTGTCACATTAAGCATCCAGACAGAAGCCTCGGTCAATTCCTCTTCACGAAAGGAACCGCGAAACACAGTTGGTGAACCACACATCGACTAAGAAATGACCATTTTATTGCAATATTGTTGAAAGAAAAACACAACAGTGCCATTCGTGCAATGCAATCAGACGCTTTCTCTGGATTGAAGAGGGAGCTGTTCTGACATGCATCACGGATGCCATCCTTGCTGCAAAAAAAAACTGTGTCCAACACTGGTGCGATGCCGGTGAAAATGACCTCCATCACTTGTGCAAGTGATTTAAATGGATTGAAATGGATTGTCGCGGATTGAAATGACTAATTTTATTATTGTGTTTTTTTGGGGGGACGGATTATTATTAGGATTGCTTGCGTGCGTGCGTGCGTGCATGTGTGTGTGTGTAGTAAGGAAACTTGACCAAAGGTTTCGCCCTGATCTGCCTGGATTCAAAACACAGGTCTCATGCTTGTAAGGCGAGCGCTCTATAACCACTGAGCTACAGGAGCTCCACAAATATCCGCACTCCGACTGCCTTCATTCACACTGCTTTGAGGACGGCCAATCCGTACAAATCAATCAGAACAACGCATGATATACTGTACAACTCCCTGATGCTATGCACAGTGAAGGTTCACGTTTGCCTTGGGTGACTTAAAAAAAAATCACATTTTGAGGGAATCAGAAATGCTAATATTAAAGCCAAGGCGTTTATGTTAAATACACACTCTTGTGTTTTCACTTTGCCATGAGATTATCCGTTATCTCACACGTTTATTGATAAACACGTGAGTAGCTGGGTCCAGTTAACTCCTCTGGTTTACAAGATTGCAGGGGGAGTCTTTAACATCCTCAGTGTAGTCTTCAAATACTTCCAAAGTGTCTTTCTGCCCCCATCATTTTCTCCACCCCTTACCCATTGCCCAACACTCTGATTTACTCCCTCCTACTCCCCCCTGGCCCTACATTCCCTCAAATCCATATCAACCTTAACAATAACCAGAATTATCGCACTCGTGCTTTTGAAGGGCTCAATAGCAGTTTCCTGTTCAGAAAGAAGCTTAATCGCATTATGCAAATTTAATTTAACATTTGAATAGTCAGGAATTGGAACGCTAGCGTCTCCCGCTCTGCCGCTGCTCACACAGACACTGCGGTTACCAGAGAAGTACCAGCTAAACTTTTGTGACGGTGAATTATTGACATGACTTTATAGTGTGTAACAAAGCTTTCTCGGGGATGCTATAATTTGTCCTGTGTAGCACAATCCCAAATAATAAGGCAGGAGATTAAACTGCCAATTCTAATGTTACACCTAAAGTGCCATTTAAGTTGATTGTTCGTAAAAGTTTCAACTTTGCATCTGATTAAATGAACTGTGAGATTATTATACACCCACTGAATGGTGCACTGGGGAGAAATTCTCTTATAAATATTAGCTTCGGAAGAACTATGATTGGAGGTGCCACAGGAATACAGTAAAGCAAACAGACAGAACTATAAGAGCCTAAACATAGCTTCACAAGTATTGCTGCTTTTGTCATTCGACGCAAAGCGTTTGTACACAAGACAAATCGCAAAAGACTTATTTTTTGCCAGTCAAAATAGAAACAGTATTTTATTAGCTTCTATACGTGAATACATGAACTGTAAGCCAGACAAGCACACACTTGTTTAGAGAGAGAGAGAGAGAGAGAAAAAAATACTTCTCAAAGGTAGTTTATTTTGAGACAGAATAATCACTTCACATTAGCTTTGCGCTCTCAAATCCGACCCAATGATGGGTCGAACGTCCTTCTTCTCTGCCAGCTTCACAGATAATTGCTGCCAGGGTTTGGTGACTGTAAATGCAGGTGAACGCGGCAATCAATTTGTACACAGCAAAGTCCCACAAATAGGCGTAAAGTGAAAGGCCAATTTATCCAGAAGATTATTGGCCAGGACACCGGGCGAAGTTCCCTTTTCAATACTGGTGGCGAACGTTAACATTGACCCGTGTAGGTCAATATGACCTTACTTTAGTGTCTTAGATACACGACAGGTCTTCTCTTCTCCCCTACACACTCTCCTTCCCATAGTGGAATTTCAGCCATGTGCTCAGATCCCAATTAGGACTCTTGAATCCACAAGCTTTTGACCCCCGAAGCAGAACGAGCCAGCTGAATAAGCACCGATATTATGTCAACCCTTTGTTAAATAGGCAGCTGTTGTACAGGGAGGGCCAAGTATTGAAACATCTGAATCCCGAGGTGAAAGGTGCTCGACAAGTGTAATTTTGCTGCTGTTGCACATCCTTCACTGCCGTTTCTAATGCTTCCAAAGAGCAAATTTGTCCATTAAATCATTCATAATGCCTCTCATTTGATTCTGACCTTATCATGAAGCTTCTACAGATGCACTAGATTTGCGTTTGTGACTTTGCTGCCAAAGTCTACTCAATTTATCATCTGATCAAAGTTGTATTGACTAGGCTGGGTAATAAATCACGTGAATTTTAAAATAAATCACTTGAAATAATGTAATGCCGTGTTATTACCGAATGTATAAAAATAAAAAATATATCGCTTTGCAGAAGATTCAGATCCACATGTTAATCTATTCACTGATACTTTCTTTGGAAAATGAGCATACAGAAAGCAAAAGTTGAAATGGCAGGACTGTGCGTGGGAAGAGATGAAAGAAAGAGGGACAAATGCTAATTATGTGTGAAAGTACATGCATACAGAATACAGAAGCGAGTCCTGTCTTGTCTATCACCAGGTCAGGGTGAAACCTTGGGCAAGTTTCCTTACTCCACACACGCGCCTAATAATAATCCCTCAAAAAAACCCACAATAATAAAATTGGTCATTTCAATCCACGACTGTTTGTGGGGGACGCTGCTGCGCGCAATTGGCTGCCGCGTTTCGCCCACAAATATACAGTCAATTCACTTGACAGTACATTCTGTGAAGCGCTTTGAGACGTCTAGAAGACTTGAAAAAGCACTATATCAAATGCAAGGATTATTATTGTCATTATTCCGAATTAAAACGTACATTACCTCCAAACCATCATTCACATCCTTTGTGATTGCGAAGTTTTTGTATTTCATCTTTTGGGATTCCACACACAAGACCTGGTCATGTTACTAATAGCATCCAACAGAAACAAATGGAAAACCAAAGCTGATAATGGCTTTCACTGAAACAGTCTCACATTAAAGTAAATCATATGAATCAGTGGCTCTTCAAATTACTTCTTGCAATATACTGTATATGTGCAAGTCACCAGTGACCATAGCTAACAAAGTCAGGCATAGTGTAGTCTGCTTTACCCTCTACCTCCATACCAGCAAGGTATTACAATTGTGGTTACATCCACGGCTGACTTAATCAATTCAACTCTGAAATTGCAAAAAAAAAGTGTATAAAATTCTGAATATCTCTCATTATTTCTCTAGGATCACTGAACAAGGATATCAAACGCGGGCGGGGGGAATGGGGGGGGGGGGGGGGCGGAAAACATGAAGTACATCTATCAAAGTCGAAAAATACTAATATCAAAATAGTATTCCCTCCTCCTAAAGACAGCTGAGAAAACATTCTAACCTCAGCCACAGATTTCTTCATAATTATCCACACATTCAAATAAAATGGGACACTGAGACGCAAGGGTAATTTTCTTTTATTGTAATTTAAATGTGGGGAGCAGGGAGCACGGTAGATAAACTGTGGTCCCACTATACTCCTCTTAGGTATCATCGTTTAACGTTTATGCGAGTCCCGTTTCTCATCACTTTTCATTCCTGTGTGTCTTTCGTATTTCTGTTTTGACCTTTCAGCTAATCCGCGGGAACTGTGTTTCTTGCCAGTCTCTCGTAGGGACACACTTCCCTTTCCGCAGCCAATTAAAATAGTCTTGAAGAAACATTTTTTTTTCCCTTCTTCTTCGGTCTGACATTCTCGTTGCATTGCCCGCTTAAACCTCCCCGAAGCTCCTGACTTCTGAAGCCACGCAAACCCCAAGTGCTCTGAGACGCCGTCCGGCGTGGAGGACGCGATATAAATCGAAGTTGTTGTTGTTGTTATGTTCATTAACGTGCCTTTTCTTACGAATGTCTCACTGAAGTACGGAAGGCATTTTGTTTGCATCGTGTGAGCCTCATGCACGAACTTACCGCGCCAGCGAGCATTACGCCGCTCAGAGAAAGCTAAATGATATTATTTAGATTAATAATCTAAATTAATCTAAATAATATTAATTACTATATTAATAATCCGAGTGTAAAGACTTTCAACAGATTTGATCACAAGGACTGTGGTCTGTGCTAGAACCTCAGGACAAAAAAAGCGCACAAGGTCACGGCAACACTCGCAAACAGCATGTTGGATGTGATCTCTTGCCTGATCGCATGGCAACTACGGGCCTGTAATTAACAACAGTAACTCACATCTCTCAAATCTCCCCCCGCTGCTTGAGATACTATTTCTCATTAGCTTAACATTGCATCACTGCATATTATTCCAGGGACACATACTGTTTAGACCAACGTAACGCCAGAACAGAACAGAACAGGTTCAGTGTCATTGCTATGGTAGATAGCAGTGCTCAGTGTACTTGCTATTATGCAACATCTAGCGGGAATGAAATGGAAGTTTAGTGACTTTACTCAAAACCAAAGCATTACCAGTCTGTATAAGAATCCCAAGCGATTACCTTCTCAAGCTAAGTGACAATGAAAATGACAGATACCGCGGGAGACTGCTGAGATTGCTCTTGGTTCACGAGCGTTTTAAATTCAGGAGATATTTTTAAAACATTTATTTCTCACTATTTAAAACAATGTAAATCATACACCAAGGCACCAGATCCTCGAAAAAAAACGCATCTCTTTTTTTTCTAAAAAAAAACAATTACCACGAGCTGAAAGATTCTCGTTAAGAGATGACAATCAACTCAATGAGACAATAAATAGCATGACTTAATTATTCTAAACCTTTGCCATGAGAATTCTTCTTTTTCGGGGATGGGAGCGATGGAGAGGAAAGAAGGTACGAGATTTAATATTTATATTATTCAGGCTATCCTCACTACTTAGCTCCTGTGGTTAGAGCGCTCGCCTGTATAAGCGTGAGACCTGTGTTGCGATTCCAGGCAGATCAGGGCGAAACCCTGGGCAAGTTTCCTTACTCTACACACACGCGCCTAATAATAATCCGTCCAAAAAAACCCACAATAATAAAATTGGTCATTTCAGTCCACGACTGTTTGTGGGGGACGCTGCTGTGTGCAATTGGCTGCCTCGTTTTGCCAACAAATATACAGTCAATTCTCTTTCCAGCATATTCTGTGAAGCGCTTTGAGATGTCGATAAGATGTGAAAAGCCGCTTTATGAATTGCAAGGATTATTATTATTATTACTTCTACTGAACTGCACAGTTTTGACTACTTACCCTGGAGACAAATGATGGGTTTTTTCCTGTAGCTGACAGAGGGCATTACAACATCACATCATTGACTGATAAAAAGCTTTGATGTTCCTAACACTGATGATAAGTGCTATGCTTTCTTAAGGATTCCCACTTTTCTACTAGGTTTTCTGCACCATCTTCAGCACTGGTTTTCCAAACACCAAAATTGAGACCCTGATGGCTTCCAATGATATTTTCAGTTTGAACGGAGTCTACAAGAGAGGTAATGACCCATTTGTCTGCTACTGCTTTGATTTTGGTCGAAAATCTACCTGAACAGCCATTCAGTTGCCTTGACATTAGTGAGGTCGGTCAACGTACAGACTTTCAGCAAATAATAATAATCCTTGCATTTGATATAGCTCTCTTCACATCTCCTTGACGTCTCAAAGCGCTTCACAGAATATACTGTAAAGTGAGTTGACTGTATACTTGTGGGCGGCAAAACGTGGCAGCCAATTAATTGCGCACAGCAGCGTCCCCACAAACAGTCGTGGATTGAAATGACCAATTTTATTCCTGTTTTCATTTTACTCGTGTTTTAATACAACGGTCACAATGACACATCGCTTGGAAACGCGCCACAGTAAGTAGGAAAGCGAGCGGAGGACGTCCAGGGAAGCGACTGTGTGACTACTTGCAAAGTTCTTCCTTGCCAACAAAGCCAGTGAAATACTCAGCAGAAAATGGGAGTCTATCTGATGATGTACTCGGCTGAGCTTGACAGAAAATCTCTGCTTGAGGAAGCATAACTATTGGTGCAACCTTTTTTTATTATCAAATGATTTATCAGATCGCAATCTATAGCTCTTAGTGACCAGGATTGTCACTGAACACACAGGGTTACTGTTGAAAAGGGCGGAGAAGGAAGCGTGGGATCATAGTTAGGAAGGTGGGAAAGGATGGAAAGTGGGAAAGGAGGGAAAGGAAGGAAGGATTCTGTCCTTCAATGGATCCACTTTTACCAAGTCAGTGTCAACAGTAAATGTACTCCACTAAATCCGACACTGTTTCATTGGAGGAACAGAATAACCTCAGGAGCTGACCAGAAGGAACAGAAAACTGATTTGATGTTCCTGTAACTGGCAATGCAGTAGCTGTTGCATGTCAAGCCCGGTCCTTGTGAGACGAGAAATTTCCAATCCTCCTTTCTGGGCTGAATTTGAGAAGACAAGGACTGTATACGTAACACAGGACCCTCCCCTGCCTTCCCCCCCCACCCCCCACCCCCCCAATCCTGGTACCTTTGCAAAGGAATGATTTAATCCTGCTGAAAACGAACTCGCTATTTATCGCAGTTGCTAACAGCATGCATCGATTTTTTTTGCAGGTTAGTTCACAGACCCGGTTTGCGCACATCTTTGTAATGTGTATTGATCACGGTCGGGAGTCACTGTAAATCGCTCTGACTTTACGGCACTGTTTGTTGTTTTAAACCGATATGTATTCTCACCAACTGTACTGTAAAATCACATTATCATCAATTCACTTCAATGTTCATGGCCCAATTGTGTGTGTGGAGTGGGGTGATGAGGGGGGGGTGGGGAGAGGGGGGAGGTGAAGACCTAATGTGGATTCCAAGGAATGTTGTACAGCATGTAAATAAGCCACTCTGCCACAGCGGTCTGTGTTAGCGTTTATACTCTACATGAGCCTTGACCCATTCCTTACTCCTTCTCACCCATAGCGTCTGATTCAACCACAACTTCAGGCAAGCGAGTGACACGGTCTCACTGCCCTCCACGTGAAGTTGATCTGTGAAACTGAGCAGTTCTGTGAACTGAGCTGCACAAAATCTCGGCTAAAGACCTTTCTGTTCGACCGTGCTTTCGGTCACCCTTTTCCATTCCCCCCCACCCCCCCCCGCCCCCGGCTCGGGCCTGGGATCCGTCATTGTGAAACGCTCTGAGACGCTGTCCGGCGTGGAGGGCGCTATTTGAATCGAAATAGTAGTTGTTGTTGTCGTTGTTCCTAAATCCTTTTTAGATGCCCCGGTTGCTGGGTTCTATTTGTGTTCCCGCTTTACAGACCCCCACCTGTAACACAAACAAGACAGGTGGGACGTACGGGCCAAGCTTTGGAGGTGTTGAGAAACACATCAGGTGCTGTTCGTCGGGCAGATGTGTTGTAACAAGGGGAAGACCATGGCGTCGGTGAGGCATGATTACGTCCGTGATTCGCAGAGTCTACTTGGAGAGAGACCAGTGGCCTCGGTTTCAAATCCAGAGCGCGGGTTAAAACACCGCACACTGAGGTAGTTTTATTTTAAGCAATTAGTTGGACACCGGACACAGATAGAGGAAAAGCAAGGAGAGCTGGAGAGGAACAGAGGAAAGCCTAATGACATGTCACGTTGGACTGACACCTACCAATAGTTCCGGATGGTCAAACCGATTGGAACGTCGAGTGATAGCTGTTGAGCAGAAAGATATCAAGCTGCTGCCTCCATTGGATGTTTTGAAACCAAACTGGTCGATGTTCCTCACTGTAGCGCTCTGGGAGTGAACACCTACTTTTAGCCGAGAAAAGCATTCTGCATTTTGCTTCCTGTACTGTATCGATCCGACTGAACAGCAACGGGCGGGTGACGGTTTACACAGATCAGTGCCTGGACATCAAGCTCAGTTCCTATGCCCCTGGTGCACCAGCAATAACAACAGTTTCAATTGACCGATGCGTCGGTTAAACTAATACTACTACTACTAATAATAATAATCCTTGCATTTGATATAGAGCTTTTCACGTCTTCTAAACGTCTCAAAGCGCTTCACAGAATATACTGTAAAGTGAATTGGCTGTATACTTGTGGGTGAAACGCGGCAGCCAATTGCGTCACAGCAGCGTCCCCCGTAAATAGTCGTGGATTTAAAATGACCTATTTTTTGGCAAGGGATTATTGTTAGGCGTGTGTGTGTGTGTGTGTGTGTGTGTGGAGTAAGGAAACTTGCCCAAGGTTTCGCCCTGACCTGCCTGGATTCGAACACAGGTCTCACGCTTGTAAGGCAAGTGCTCTAACCACTGAGCTACAGGACTATGCTAAGTAAATGGCCACCACCACAACAACAACAAAAACAGCAACAAATCTGCATTAGAATAATTACTTGCTGATGTTTTTGTCGGTGGCAGGTGGCATTCAACTGCATTATTACACCATTTACCCAGAATTTGATGTAATGGTCACGATTATTCTGCAGTAGCAATTTACATAACAACTCTAGGTTTCCCACTGTCGACACGAGCGTTCGATCGCTTGCTCTGATCCATCATAAAATCGATTAGTACAATCTCCTCAAGTTTGGCAAAGCTGCCTCATCCAAATACATGCTGTTGCCTAGAGATAATTTATCTCTCACTGCCCAAGGCTCTTAAAAAACATGTGAAATACAATGAAATGAGAACACACACCTGTATATATATTCGCCTATAAAAATACACAGTGACTTCACACTGCAGTGAATCATGCCATTAACTTTGAAACATCGTCCCAGCCTGAAAGGTGAAATATAAAATTTGAGTACAGTACTGCATTGCAAATATTATTATTGTCAGCAATTTCTTCCTGCACACACACACGCAAACACACACGCACACATGCATTACGTTGGAAGGAATTTATTCACTGCTGAAATTATTTCTTTTTTAAAAAAAAATCCATCAAATTAAAGTTATATAAGTTGGCTTATATCACAGTTCTCCGTGCGGCAGAAAAGCCAAGATAATACAGTACCAATGTTCAAAGTTAACGCAAAAATACCTGAACAGAATGTCATCAGTCTAGTAAATATCTCCAACGCTGTGAAGGATAATACACAAGGCTATATGCAGCTTTCAAGACAAATATAACCTTTACTTCCAGATTTAGAATTCATGTGCACAGCTCATATAACAAACATCTGGTCACCTTTGTAATGTCTCCAGGCAATATTTCCATTTATACAGTCAAATGAACTGATAAAGGAGCACTGGGAATACTGCACAAGACAGACCTGGGAAGATTTTCAAGATACAAAGCTCCGACTCAGCTTTTGCGTGCGGTAAACCAATGCCGGGTTTAATTTTGGAGCCAAACTATGAAAAAACCCCACCAGATTTGTGTAGATTACACAATTTCTAGAAATTGGAATCTGTATGTTTTTCTGTGCCCAGTGACTCCACACATATAATGTGGGGGGGGGGGGGGGGAGTGGGGGAGAAAAGTTGATATGAATGTCAAATTTTCAAAGAAATTTTAAATATGTGGGAAGAAAAATTAAATCACTTTCGGTATTTCCATGCGGTGGAACGGAAAGCCTTCAGCATTCCATGTCACCATCAGGATTTGCTCACGCTGATTTATATAACAAGGTTGTTTAGCATTTACCAATCTACCTCGTGCATTTTTAAAAAGGCTCTTTCCCTTTCCAGTTGACAGGCAGTTTTGGTAACCTTCTGATCACCAGCCTCGGCTAAACCTCTTCCCAGCTGAAAAGGCAACACTGACAATCATGTTGTCTTTGCTGCTGGAATCACGGCGTGAAGTTTGGAGCCAGAGATGCGCTTGTTTGGAGACTTGTCACCGTTTCTCGTCTCTTGCTGAGATTTCCACCTGTCCTATTTGGCTGCACTGCAGCAAATAACTCTAAACAGTAACAGCAGGCAGTGCAAAGCGTGTTCAAATTAAGCGAGAAGGTGTCGTGCTCATGGTCTACCATCACGTTTGCAATACAAAGTGTGAAACTCCTGTGAGAACCGCAGGGAGCTGGAGTAGAATGCTTTTTGAGACACTCAATTATATTCATCGGAAAAAAGTAGCCAGCTTTTAGTTTGTTTTTGAAGCTCATGATGGCTGAAGGTGGCCCTTATTCATTGATTCATTGATTCATTGATTTATTCATTCCCTCCCTCCCTCCCCTCGCCTCGCTCACTCTATTTGCCTCCTTCAAGATCCTCCTCTATCGACCCCACCTTTGGCTCCCATTCGCTGGCAGGTACACACAACCTTTCAACTTTTATTGACATGTCCTCACGATGTCACCTAGTGTTTCATTAACTTTGTTGACAGCGGCTTCACACTGTCTGGGAAGCTCGAGTGAAGGGTTAATAATCACACTCAAATCCTTTTATCTCCTCTCCCACCGCTAACGGACACCGCTCCCATTTTGTACACACTTACTGTTTTGTGTTCCTTTTGTGTATTCCTGACAGATAAACGGAACCGGCCACTCTGTGGCTCCATCTGCTTTGCATTTTATATATTTCCGTCTTAAAATCTATCACCGTGGGGTTCTCCGCATCAGGCTCACTGTTTCCACCGAGCGTCTCGAGCTTAAATGCCTTATGTGAAGAGTTCCATTTCATGTTGTCTTACTCGCTAAACGAACAGCTGGATTAAAACCCAAAGATGCACAATACCTGAAAGAAAATATTATTTTGTCAGTGTGCTATAATCAAGCTTGCTTTTTAAATTTTAAGTGCATGACTGGAGAACTGTGAGCACCTGGTAAGGAATCATTTGCCCAGTGTGAACCAATTAAGTTGGTGAGAACGAAAACACAGTTGGCTTTGCTTTTTACATTCGTCACTCGCTTTGCATCCAACTGCTTACTAAAATACTCGTATGCGTAATATACAGCGGCAGCGTTATTATAGAGGTCATTGCAGTCATTATGAGCCTGTTGGTTGTCTATCATCCACAGCTTGGTAATGATGAACAACAAGCACTGAGGGCTAATAATCGCAACATCATTAAAAAAGACCAGTGTGTGTGTGTGTGTAGACATACACATGCACACACACACACACACACAATAAAGTTTTACCAAGTACAGTTGCCTCAGTTATACGAAAGAAAATTTTAAAGTGCAATTCTATTTGAACAGAGCTTTCACGAATAAACTGAACTGATGGAATTATCAATGCACAGTTCGCTTGTTATTTTTAAAAATAACCTGACTATATCTAGCATTATAAGACGATGCATAAGTGTAAACTAGTGTTGTTTAAAACACCTAGCTTATGAATTAGTGAGCGAATTTAGTTTGGGGTTATTTAAAATGTTTATATTGAGTAACTTCCTTTTACTTTTTAGTGATTTTTGTTAAAAAAAAGGCACGCACGGCGAAGTTGAGGTTGGGCTCATTTTTCCCCCCATATAAACTGGAGTGTGTTGCTTGTTTGAAGTGGGTGGAGAGGGGCGGAGATCTGAGAGAGAGAAAATTGCTGTCAATTACTTAATGGCACGGAGACAACCACAAAAGACACAAAGACTTTTGCAGAAGGCATCGATAGCTAGTGCGGTATTCTCCTTCTTTAGTTAATTGCGCTACCCTGCTCGGATACATTCACAGCTAGTGCAGGAAAGGTCTCGGAAGGATACAAAAGGAAATAAAAAGGACAAAAAGAAGAGAAACTTTCTCCCCCAAACAATCCCCGATCACATCAATGTACCTCGTCCCCAACACAGGACAGCAGCTATAAATCACTCCACATCTATAGCTCCGTTCTAAGAAAATATTTTAAACGTTGACAGTGACAACCTTAGAATTAACATCCTTATATGCGTCAATAAGTGGCGTTAACTATAACTGGTAAACAAATGTGGATGAAGTCTGCAATGTAAAAGTTCCACAGCTCCTTATTTCTTAGGTACTGCGGGGGAATGTTAAGTACTGTATATAAATGCAGATTTGTATTCATGACTCCCATTAGCACACTGCAAATCAATTTTCCAGATTCCTGCCAGGCCTGGTTGCTAATTAGTAGATCATTAGACAACTAATTTCTCACTACAGATTAAAATTCACCCAACACCCGCTCCACCCCAACCTCACCAAAATAATGAGAAGAATTCTGATCAACATCCATGTGAATACTCCCTGGGGGGGGAAGTGGGACGGGGGGGGGGGGGGGGGGCGGGGGCGGGGGGAGGGGGGTGAAGAGCGCAGAGCTTTGCTTAGCAATTACAAGCACTAGAGATTTTGTTTAATCAATTTACTTTTTGTTTCCCATGATATTTAATACTTTATGAAAAGTTTAAAAAAATTTAATCTGCAAGAAAGTGCATTTTGACAGCACACTTACGAAATAAGTGATCGACTTGCGCATCGATGTAGCAGTCTATAAAGAGGTATTTGCCCATGTATGTGCTTTTAGGGGGGGACTGGGTGAAGGGAAAATGCAGGAAAGGATTTGCATCTAATCTAAGTTACATTTGAAATGGGAATAACGCAAGGAATAAAAAAAGCTGCTTATTTTTCTTGGCAACCCAGGGAAATTTATAATATTGTTTATTTCACCCAATATTGGACTTGGATGAATCTTGAAACTGGGGACTTCTGAAAACAAATATCCGCACTAATCAATAAAACCTACAATAAATTGATCATTTCAATCCACGAATGTTTGTGGGGGGGGGGACGCTGCTGTGCGCAATTGGCTGCCGCGTTTCGCCCACAAATATACAGTCAATTCACTTTACAGCATATTTTGTGAAGTGCTTTGAGATGTCTAGAAGACGGGAAAAGTGTTATATCAAATGCCAGGATTTTTATTATTATTAACATAATGCATACTTTAATGATACCACTGTGTTACATATACTGTATTACAGGATTCTGCTACATTACTCTTCCAGCTCTGATGTCTATCAAGTTATATTGATGTGCTCTGCATAGCTTCGTTGACTTACAAACTTATCCTGACCATTGGCTACATTTACCTAAATCCAATACAATCAGCCATGACTGATATCAATAAAAGTCTATCAATAAAAGTCCATTATTTGTAAATCTATGAAACACTGTACCAGGCTAGAATTTGAAATTTGTGTTTTTCTTTTGACTTTGGTGTGAAAATCCCCCCCCTCCCACAAGCAAAGTTTCAATGTCACTGAAACCCCCCAAATTGGCTTTTTCCAGGATCGCCTGCGTTTTCAGCAATACCACTTTATACACTCTATTCATTACCCTGTTTGTGTGGCTGGCTCGTAAACAACTCATTACAGAAATTGAAAACCCTAAAACCTTGTTTCGGCTGACATCAGGAATAAGCGCCACAAGAAGCTTTACTTAACCGCATTTTAATGAACCTTTAAGCTGGAGCTCTTAGGAATTTTATTTTGAAGGGCGAAAAAAAAAGATGATTTATTTTTATTCAATTGAGCCACAAAAACCCAAGCTTTAGTGTTTGGTGTTACAGTTTCCAAAGTAACTAATCCTACCCTTTAAAAGCATTGTTTAACTCTTTGATTGCTGGCAAGTCCAGAGACAACCTAGTCTATCCAAGTGAGGTGGTTTACAGCGTATTTTGTGACTTACACTGACCCTGAAATCAACTCTAACAGCAACATAAATACCAACGGCAGAATCACACGATATGACGTTAACAACAATAACAACACATGTGGGCAGAAATTTAGAATTAAACAAAAAGCTTCAAGCATTTTATTTCTGTTCTCCATCACGTCTCCACGTTTCTCTCCAGTGTCGAATTTCATTGCTGTTCTAAAATACAGTATCTTGGCTATTTGGAGGTCAGACCACCTCGCAACATTTGCCTCTAGCTGAAAAGTGCCTCCACGGTCTATTGTGTCAGCTAATCAACTATCCAGATTATGAAGGTCACATCACAGACTTGATTACATTTTTCAAATTTCGTCTCAATCAGTCATACAGAATGTAACTCACCAACCAACACATTCGGCAGATTAATACTCTCCAAGCTCAAGAGTGTTGACTAAAGCTTAAGATAGTTTGATAAGGTTTTTTTTTAAATACCTCGATAAAGGATGGCAAAAAATATATATATATACTGTATATTTAATTACACAGGGAATAGACTGCTGTTTGGTTTGAACCAGCCGGTTGTTCTCAGAGGTATATAAATCGCATGATACTTTTATCCCAAAATATCAATGTGTTAGGCTCTCAATTTCTGCAAAGTTACTTGTGTGCCGAGAGGTGTGCGTGGGAAAGTGAGAACATTTAATCGCGGGTCTCGAGCCACTCGCTTGACAAGGAAACGTTTCGCTCTAACCATGCAAAGAGGGAAGAGGAAAGAACAGGTGAAAAAGTACTGTAGAGAAATGGGAAGACAGCTTAATGAAGTGTAAAATGTGCTCTGCGGATTTTCGCAGATTTTTTACTTTTTCTCGCAGTTTTCACATTGGTGACGCCTCCTCAGGTTTCGGAATTCAGCAAATTGAACAGTTTTTTTTTCCCCCAACACAACGTCAACAGCTGAGGTTTGTGTTAGTTTGCATTTTAAGATACATCTTACGTTTTGCAAAGATGATTAATATTTATGCATCTGAGAACGTATAAAATTGCCCATGCATATTCCGCTCCATGTTAAGGTGAAGAGTGCTGATTAAATTACCGAGTTCTGAGATTTCTGCGAGCGATTCATCTAACAATTTATTGCAGTAATGAAATTCATCCACAGACTACATATGAAGCCGTGTAGAAAAAGAGTAAATTAGTGCAATGTCCAGCTTAGCCCTGAGATATTAAGGAAAATGCAATCATGTTTTTCCTTGCCCCTCAATATTTTCTACATTCAAAACAAGGTTAAAGGAACACAAAAGGGCAATAATCCCTTCAAAATTTTTTTTTAAAAAAAACAATAATTTGCACACTGAAAGCCAAGACTGTTTGCTGTGCGCAACTGCATCTCACCCGCAATATATGCAGTCACTCAATTTAACAGTACGTTCTGTCAAACGGTTTGAGACATCTCCAAGACCTGATAAGGCACTATATCAACCGCAAGGATTATTATTGCACAGTGACTCGAACTTCTTGCTCAACCGTGCAGTGTAAATAGGGACATAGGCAGCGCAAGCGGCTCTCCGTGATAATCCTGCATCACCAAAGGTGCTTGCTGCGTGCGTAACACAGACTTTCAGATCAACCGTTGGAACAGGAAAACCTTCTTTAATCTAAATCACAGCCGGCTTTTGAAGTACTGTACATACTCGACTCTCCTACCATTTGACGATAATAGTAAAACCTTCCTTTCCCCAGAAGTATTGGCCTGCAAAAATGCAAAGTCTCTGCGCTTTTACATTAAGTCCTGCAAAACGTTCTTGTGAGATATTCTTCTGACGTGAATGGCGCTGCATCAAATGCAAGGGTTAATCGTGTGTTATTGCTCCTATAAACAAGCACAAAAATCAACAGTGTAAATGAGAACTATTGCGGCATTTTAGAGCAATGAGAGCCATCGCTGAGTGAAACGCTCATGAAACTTGCACCATTAGTTCACGTGAAATACTTGACATTAATCTGAGGGTGGACCACCATATCTACGGACAATAGACACTTTACGGAACGGATGCAAACTCCAGAGCCAGGTATTAAATCTGCTAATGATTTCAAAGTTATCAGATTATTAGATTGAGACAGACAAACGGATGGAGTTACCATGTATTTTACCTTTCTGCTTGGACGGTAAAATCCTGCTTGGATATAACTAATTAGGCTTCTTCACAACTTCATCTGCACAACATGAAACATGTAAGTGAAGCAAATCTTGGCATAAAATAGCATTGAATTGCTTCACTCTCCAACCAACCGCCTGTTAGCTGCTGCTAGTTCTCCACACACAAAAAAATGCATTTCTTACAGCAAAACCAACTTCAAATTGTACGCGTATCTACAGTGTGTCGTGTTTTTGTTTGGTAATCCTATAAAGAACGCTTTACACATCTTCCAAACATCCCGGGTGACAAGTCACCTGTATGTAACCGTATAATATAATCTCAGCATAAATCAGGCAGCAAAAGTGACAATGGATGGCAGCAAAGCTCACCATCAATAATGTCCTGCTTTGTTCCTTGTTGGGAAGAGTGACATGAATCAAAATGCCCGAGAGAAGATCGAAAGTACTGTATTGTACCACAGAGAAAATGTTCCTCATTTCGCATCGAGTTCTTTCAGCACAGAATGGCAGTGCCTTACGACACATTGAAAAGTGCATTTGATGAACCTCCTGTGATCCCGTGAAAACACACTAGAGATCCAAATCGCGGAGCTCCCGTAGCTCAGTGGTTAGAGCACTCGCACTTACAAGCGTGAGACCTGTGTTCGAATCCAGGCAGATCCTTCCATGTGATATAGCGCTTCACAGAATATACTGTAAAGTGAATTGACTGTATATTTGTGGGCGAAACGCGGCAGCCAATTGCACACAGCAGCGTCCCCCACAAACAGTCGTGGATTGAAAATGACCAATTTTTATTATTATTGTGGGGCTTTTTTGAATGATTATTATCAGACGTGAGTGTGTGTGTGTGTGTGTGTGTGTGTGGAGTAAGGTTTCGCCCAAGTTTTCGCCCTGATCTGCCTGGATTCGAACACAGGTCTCACGGCTTGCAAAGGCGAGCGCTCTAACCAACCACTGAGCTACAGGAGAACTCCGAGTCCGATCTACGCTTTAAATGTATTCTCTTTCAAACCACCGGCGTCACTGTGGAAACCGAAGACCTTGTGATGGGGCTGAGTTCACCCACGTTCTAGGACAGGAGAGAAGGTTGGATCCCGTGAACTCGAGCACGGTGAGTGATGGTTAGTAACCTTGGCAACCACTCCAGCCGCAGCTGTCTGCCATAGCAACCGGAACGTGCCAAATGCCATTTTCAAATGGTTAACGTTAATGTTAAAACTGCATGTCGCCGGTGTCCACCGGAAACTATCTTGCCCGGGTTAAAAGTTTGGGGGAAGAATTCAGTGCAGCACGCACTGTTACAACAGTCGAAATAGCTCGATCCCAGACTTCCCTAAATGGGTCATTAAACCCCAAATGCATGAATAACAACAACAACAACAACACAATGACATTTGTATAACGCCTTTCACGTCAGGAGGACCTCCCGAGGCACTGGACAGTCATTGTTTCAGACCCGAGCTGGGGTCGGGGACGGTGGATGGAAAAGTGGGGGGGGGGGGGGGGGGGGGGAGGGGGGGAGGGATTTGGGGTGACCAGTGGGACCGTCGAAGAGGAGGGTCCTAGTCTCAGCGCGACTCCAAACCAACGCTCTTTGGAAACGATGAATTTAATCAGCGCGTTGTGAGTTACGGCGGTGACAGGTTTGCAAATTGAAGTAATGAGCAAAGAGTAACCGGAATGAGAGAAAGATCAGACAATAAGCGACACGCATAATAGATGACAGGAGGGGACGGGAGGGGGGGAACGGGGAGAAAAAAATGGATGCTGTATAGTTTCTATGCTAAATACTGCGTTTTATCTCATGGCTGGAAGCAGACACATCTTGGTTTTTAAAAAAAATGATTACAGACGCTGTACAATATACACATGCTAATGAGCGCTAGGGTTTTCTATTTAAATTGGATTCCGAATCAGTTAAGGAAAAACACTAAAGTTCAATTTATTTTTATGAAATGTTTCATTTTTTTTTTACCAGTTTGTCTTGCCTTAGGGAACATTAGAACATTTTAAGAAGCCCGTTGTCTACACAACAAACGCAAACAAGAACGCTGCTTCGAGGTAAAAACAACTGAAGATAACCCATCAGAAATTAAATATAAAAACTGATACGAAAAAAACCCGGAAGTGGCTGGGAACACTGAGCAGGTCAGGCAGCATCTATGGAGAGAGGAAAAGCGAATCAACGTTTCGAGTCCATGACCCTTCGTCAGAATTGGGGCGCATTTGGGAGGGAGAGGCTTTTAAGGATTAACAGAGAGCAGGGGAGGGAGGGGGAGGTGGGGGGAGAGGAGGCAGGGCACAGAAGGACAAAGGGGAAACTGGGATAGAGGGCAGGAGATGATGGGTTACAGAGGTGTTAATGTTGTGAACCATAAAGGGGGGAATTGCAACAAAACTGGAGAGAAGAGGTTGTTAATATCGTTTAAGACAAAGTGGGGTGAAATTGCCAAAGAACAGGCAGAGGAGGTGGTTGCAAAAGAGGGGATTACTCGCTGTTTAAGGCAGTTACTGAGGAAAGAAGATGCATAAAAACTGATAAAAACTGATCACTGGTATCCGATTCGAAGGTATCTGAGTTGAAGCGCTTTGAGACGCCGTCCGGGGTGGAGGGCGCTATACAAATCAAAGTTGGTGTTGTTGATTTCTTTTTTTAAAAACAGCCTGAAAATTCTGGTAATCTCTCATTCGTACACCCACCGAGCCTTTGGGTTCTTTCTGATTCAGATGCTGATTGACCTGCTGTTGTTATAAAAAGATCATTAACTAATAGTTCCGCATTTTCTACAAACGGGCACTCTATTCAGGATAGGATTACAATTTCACGGTTTCTAGCATCACATTCACCTACATTAAAATCCACCTGCCGTTTAGTGGTTCACTTATTCATCGGCCTAGATCCTCTCCCGTATCATTCATCCATACCCACTCTTCTAAAGTCTCCCATTTTATCACCAATGGCCCTTGCGTTGTTCAGCCCATTTCCAAACTAACCAGGTACTGTAATTTGCCTTTAATACAATTTCAACAGTGTGACCTGGGTATACCCGATCCGCAAGTTACTTCCTCAAAGAACTCGAGCGCATTTGTGAGGCACGATTTATAGCTGCTTAATCTATACCGACCGCTTCTTGCTCCTTAGAGCAGTCCACGCTCTTTGGAAGAGCACCGATGGCATGTACAACTGTACAACGCACTCAACCATTTCTCCAAAACAGACATCAGGCTAATTGGACCATAATTTTCAGCCTCAAGTCTCACTCCTTTTACTGAATAATGGGATGACATTTCCAATCCTCTTGTCGCAGGTAAAGCTCCAGTGATTACAAAACTCCTACAAATATTAAGCAAAGACTTCCAACTATTTCCTCTCTCCTTGTCTTTGAGCCTCTATGTCTCGTTGACGTTCGATGCCTCGAGTTTCTCCATATGACGTGCACTACTTAAGTGGATTCCTTGCCCACTCTTTATGCTGATAAATCCTCACTGAGGATTAAATCATAGAATCATAGAATTTTACGGCACAAAAGGAGGCCATTCGGCCCATCTAGTCTGTGCCGGCTCTTTGAAAAGAACGATTCAATCCCACTGCCCTGCCCGCTCCCCATAGCCTAATAGACCCGTTCTCCCTAAATAAAGATCTAATTCCCTTTTAAAAGTTGTTATCGAATCAGCCTCCACCACCTTTTCAGGCAATGCATTCCAGATTCGAACAACTCGCTGAGTGAAAAACATTCTCCTCAGCTCCCCTCTACTGCGCCTTGAAACTATTTTAAATCTGTGACCACGAGTCCTTTCGAGAAAATGAGAATGTCCTTTCATTTTCGTTCCTCAGCTTTAAGCGTGCTCAAGCATGACGCAGCTTCTTTTACTGTAGCCCCAACAAAGTTCCACCCGCGAAGAAGAGCCAACCGATACATGAACCCTCCACCTATCCACTGCCAGCCTCAGACACCCCAAGCAGAAGATACCTGTGAGCAGCTAACCCAAGCCCAGAAGGATAAAAGATTTTGGTCAATGAGATGATATTCCTTGAAAGGACTTCAATTTGACAGGAAAATATGCGGATCCATTTCTCAGACGGTCACGGGTGAAGGGGAATGAGAAAGTAGGGAGAATTCTGCAGCTTAGTGGTTAGAGCATTCGCCTCACAAGAAAGCCAAACATGTTGAGGATGTTGTCCTCAACATCCAGATGACCCCACTTGCATTGCACTATTTCCTTCAGGGTTCTTGCTCTTGGCTGCGATGGTGAGGCAAGATGGGCGGGGGAGGGTGGGTGGGGGGCATAAGGCAGCTCGATCAGGAACACTTACTGGATAGACGTTCAGTCCTGGGTATTCAACTTAGTGAAAAAAAATACGAGCTGATCCTTTCCCACACTTGAATCTATCAGTTTTTTATTTCCTCCTTTTGTCACTTTGCGTAGTTCCCTCATTAGGGCTCACGAAACACAACACACAGTGCTAATGACTGTGTGCATCCTGTCACGGATGATCAAGCCTTTTCTACTGCTTCTTTTCCCTTGGGTATCGCCTTAGCTCTGACACACCCCACCAAATGCTTCATCTAGGACTTGAGTCTCTAGGTAATTAAGCTCCGCTGGAAACCTCACTCTTAATTTTGCGAGATGACATTTTCGTATTGATTGCTGTGATGGTCCCACTCCTCAGTCCCCGTCCCCCCACCCCCCCACCCCCCCCCCACACCTAACGCAGCGCGGAGGCAGAATTAATGAACTGTCATAATTTAGCAATTCATCCAGATGGCAAAGAAGCTTTAAGCTGATCTGTCATTGTTCAGCAGCAATCAGTAAGAGATAAACTGACACTGCCCTGAATTCATTTGTTTTGATTAGAGAGTACCATTTAAAAGCATCACATTGCTGCGCGTGTGTGTGTGTGTTTGTAAATCTACACATGCAAAAAAAAATTTAATCACATTTTAAAAAGAATGTTTTTTTTTATGATTTAATTAAATACTCGCAGTCACAACACAAATTTGGTTCCTCATTTTTTACCAAAGCGCCGTCATTTTCACAAATTTATCCGCACTTACCCTCCTGGGATTAATCGTACGAAATACAAATTCCTTTCTTCCTCACTTTAAGAAATCCATTTGCAATGATCGACGTTGATTTGCATCTGTCGCTTGACTTCTAAAAACTTTGCGTCACCTCCAAGTTCGATTTCAACCTTCAAATTTGCGGCACTTTCCCTCGAGATATTCTCATCCAATTTATTAATGTGTATTAAAAAATATATTAAAAATATAATATATAATTGATATATATATATAAACAGCCCCTGTCTCCTTCGATCTACTGGGTCTGATCTCCTCCTTGTCCCCCGAATCCTGTGCTCCACCGTCAGCAGCCGTGCCTTCAGCCACTGCGCCCCGAGACTCTGGAAAATTCCCTTCCTCACTCCCTTCGCCTCGCCCCCTCTCTTCCTATTTTCAGGTCTCGGCTAGAGACCTTTCTTTTCGACTGCGCTTTCAGTCACCTTCTCCCCCCACTCCCCCCTGGCTCGTCCCCGGGATCCGTTATTGGGAGGCGTTGTGAGACGCCTATATATATACATATATCCAAGTTGTTGTTGTTGTTGGATCCCGAGACCACACCCTGGAATATCCTGCTTTTAAAATAGCCTCGTCCCAGCTCGGAAAGTTGCCCACGTGTGGCAATTTCCACCATCACGGTTCAGTCCTTATTCCACACATCTTAACTTAGTTATTAATCATTGATGTGAAACTGCCCCCCCAAAAATCCTTCTCGTTCAAAAAATAAACAGGTGCAGCAGACAACACCAACCACATTACCTTTACACAACGCAACAGTGAGATCTTTGAACAACACCATCCGGTAATTTGTCCAACAATTGTCCTTCAGCAGATTGTATCTCTCAAGAGTTTTCACTGGCATGATCTCTGGGATGTTCCCCTCAAAATCAGCACACCTCGTTCCCAGGAAAGCAGTGTTATCCTTCGTTATTAATGGAGCCATCGCTCACTCTCCTATCCTCAAGAACCTAGGTTCAAGCGCTGCGGTCTTGGAAGTCGGCAGGCTGTGAACTTACATTTGTCAAGGCCGAACACACGCGTGTCCCAATGCTGGGAAAAGTGCTACATTGTCGGTGATGCCATCGTTCAGGTGAGGTATTGTTTGCCTGCTCAGCCGGTCATTAAAGATCCCCCTGGCACGGTTCGAAAAGAAGAGGGACTTTCTCCGCATGTCCGAGCTAACACAGATGTGTGATGTGAATGGCAGGATAATAACAAATGATAATAATAATCCTTGCGTTTGATATAGCGGCTTTTCACATCTTATCGACGTCTCAAGGCGCTTCACAGAATGTACTGTAAAGTGAATTGACTGTATATTTGTGGACGAAACGCGGCAGCCAATTGCGCACAGCAGCGTCCCCCACACAAACAGTCGTGGATTGAAATGACCAATTTTTATTACTGTGTTTCTTTTTAGGCCGGATTATTATTAGGCGTGTGTGTGTGTGTGTGGAGTAAGGAAACTTACCCTAGGGTTTCGCAAATGCAAAGTTTATTACAGTATTATTATTATTATTATTATAATCATACCATCAGGAAATTAAAATATGTGAATAGAGAATAGTGGAAATGAAAACAGCCATTTGAAGTCTGAAACATGATCGAGAGACTTATTAAACTTTAAGGACACCCGCCGGCAGAGTTCAACAGTGACATTTTTTATCCGGCTTTCACCTGGTTTCGTGGTGAACTTACATGACCAGGACACTCCTTTGCAGCTGGTACACTGAAGGATTAACTGTGACGGGATCACTAATGCCCCATTCATACTGAGCAGTTAACATCAATTCACTGTGGCTGGTGCGTTGAATCAATGCTAAAAGGTTTAGGGGTATCGATTCGATTCCAAGCCCCGCTCAAGGCTGTGATTTCAGAACAGAATGGATGGCAACGACTGCAGAGTAAATTCTGTTTTAGTGTCGTCGATTTCCAACAAACTTTTGAACCAAACGAAATTCACTTTGAAGGTACCTTGGCTGGTATCCAGCGCCGCCGTGTCGCTTTTTAACGTCATTAAAGAGGAGGTTGCGCACGTTGAAACATACAACGCAGGCGAGCGGAATTCTGTACCTGGGGCTCAGAGTCGATTCGCTTACAAGTAGACAAGAGACTGTGGAATGGTGCAGCAAAGTCAACTGCAGCTCTAGATCGTGGAACTAAAGAAGCTCGTTGGAGAATACTTTGGAGAGGCTGGGACGGAAACAAGGAAAGCACGTCGGAAGCGGTAAAATACTCTCTGCTGCCATTTGTGGAATGGTATTTCTGTATTTGTAGAAGTGCTTAAAAGTGGAGTCCTGTAGCTCAGAGCACTCGCCTTACAAGTGAGAGACCTGGGTTCAATTCCAGGCAGGGCGAAACCTTGGGCCAGTTTCCTTACTCCACACGCCTGATAATAATAATAATCCCTCAAAAAAAAACAATAAATTGGTCATTTTCAATCCACGACTGTTTGTGGGCGGACACTGCTGTGCGTAAATTGGCTGCCGTGTTTCGCCCACAAAATATATACAGTCAATTCATTTCGCAGCATATTCAGTGAAGCGCTTTGAGACGTCCAGAAGACGTAATAAGGCACTATATCAAATGCAATGTTATTATTAAAACAGGTAAATGGAATTCAAATATTACCATTGTAAAGGCAATAGCAGCGATTCACTGGACCCAGGTATTTAGGTCACCGGTGTGAATGTGAAGTAGAGTGATTCACATTGATATAAAAAGGAGCGTAACCTTTGAGCCAAAGGGTTTAATAAGGATTAGCTTCAGTGTACCTTTTATCTGCATTCCCCGTTCTTATTTTTTTTTCAATGACAACATTCGGCAAAAGCTTACATGAAAGAATAAGCTTTAAGTGAATCGAAGTTTATATTCCATACCCGTTGCAGGAAAAGGAATATTGCCTTGTGACCAATTCTGATTATTCTGCTTCAAATAACAAGGAATTTCACCTCAGGTTTACACACGGATCGCTCGAACTTTCCAGTGCGCGTCCTGCGGTTTGCACAACACGTTCTATGGGCTTCAACTATGTAAAGATTTGCATTGAACAACTGTGTGTAATCCAGTAATAAGTCTGCCTGCTGTGAAAATGACTGAGCTCACTTTGCAACATTCATCTCCTGCATAGCTCTCAGAGCTACACCTATTCTCTGCGAAAAGACGAACGAGAGAAAATAAATACTGGTGGATGAGTTCATTCGTCAATTTACTTGGCAGCACTGTATATTCAGTGAAACGCTTTGAGACGTCTCGAAGAAGTGATAAGACCAATTGGCTGCCGCGTTTCGCCCACAAATACACAGTCAATTCACTTTACAAGTATATTCTGTGAAGCGCTTTGAGACGTCGATAAGATGTGAAAAGCCGCTATAATAAAAGCAAGGATTATCATTATTATTACATTAAAGGCAAGGATTACATGTATTATTATTATAATTATCACAGAGACGGCCTTGACTCATTCAACATCCATGTGCGTCAACGACCGTTCAGTTTGAGGCTGGCGGAGTGAAATGACGTTGACCCACGCAAGTCCCGATTCGGACAAATTACATCCAAATTACAATCGGGAAAAGCAGCAGAGCGACTGGCAGCAGGTTAGCGTTCATGTCTCCCCACGGTGATCTCGACACTCGGGCGATTTGGAAGGGACGACATCTCTCGAGGGAGCGACGCTTTCAAACGCAGTGAACCTGTGCGCTCGGGCTTTCAGCCGGAGGTTTTTAACACGGGGGGATTTCATTTCATGTAACCCTCCTCACTTCGCCGTGAAAGGATAACGGCGGCGAAAATGAGTTCTCCCGACCATCAAGCTTTTTTTTCGTGTGGGATATAACTGTAATTCCTTTCCAATTGTCTTCTGCTGAAGTGAATGCTTCGCACAGTCTGGCTGCTGTGCTTCCATCATGGCTTTTAAGCCAATCACCTCGCATTCAAACACAAGTGTCCCTCGGCAGAGCCTCGACCGAGGGGCCACGCTTGATGTGAGTCTAATCACTGAGCTTCCACTAAAGTATTTATCCTGGACGCAACACAGCAGCCAAGTCCAATTGTGTGCTCCGCATGCACTTTTATAGCAGCTTGTAGTAGATTTTGAGGACACCCAGCAGATTCCTTCCCCCACCTCCCCCCCTCCTCCCACTCAGACACACACAGAATATACATACAGAGTGCACCTGAAATGAGATCAGCTAATGTACTGTGAAGTGAATCGTTCTGTGGGCGAAACACGGCAGCCAATTGCGCCCAGTTGTTCAGGTTCTTCCTCCCACCAAAGTATAAGTGGAACTCCGTAGCTCAGTGGTTAGAGCGCTCGCCTTACAAGCGTGAGACCTGTGTTTCGAATCCAGGCAGGTCAGGGCAAAAGCTTGGGCAAGTTTCCTTACTCCACACACACAATAATAATCCCTCCCAAAAAAAACACAATAATAAAATTGGTCATTTCAATCCACGTCTGTTTGTGGGACACTGCTGTGCGCAATTGGCTGCCGCGTTTCTCCCACAAATATACAGTCAATTCACTTTACAGTATATTCCATTGAGCGCTTTGAGACTTCTAGAAGACTTGAAAAACGCTGTATCAAAATGCAAGGATTATTATTATTATTATTATTATCAGCTCATCCGAATTGTCGGAACGTCGCAGGTACGTTGTGATTTGCTCGCTCGGATAATAGGTTTTTCTCTCCCCAATGGTCTCCATTCAGAGGACACATCTATCATCCTTCTACATCAACCTGTCAGATTGATGTGCACTTAAAACTGTCAGAATGATGGAAGATTCAGAGAAGAGACCTGGGTTCTGTAAGTATAGGGGGTGACAACAATGAACATATAATTTCAACAGTGGGGAGGAAAAAAAAGCTTTTAAAATCTACTGTAGTCATACTAATTTCCACCCCACCGCCCCCAAAAAAGGCTGCAAGAATCTGTTTTACCTAACACAATAATGGGCGAGTGCTGGATTGGACCAATTTACATCCTTCCGTGTTGTAAACCGTTCCGCGATTCTTCAAAGTGCTTTAAAATAATAATAATTCTTGCATTTGAAATAGCACCGTTATTGGGCTTCGTGATATCTCAAAGTGCTTCGTGCAATATATGCTGTAGAGTGAATTGGCTGTATATTCCGTGGGTGAAAAATTATGTCACTTCACAGTGGAAAGCAACCTTGGTAGGATAAAATGTGTGTGGGCTTCAGTTAGTATTGGATTGTGCTTGAGCTAAAGTTGCAGCTAAATCATTTGTTTAGAGCAAGTTATCAAGGCACTGACCAATGTACTTGTGCAATCTGCTAACAGCAAACCTTAGCACATTTGCACGTCACACTGAAATGTTCCACTGTAATCAACGGAAGCTGAAGAGAGCAGCCGGATTACGTGCTGGCTAGAGCATGACATCTAGTTTGCGTACAGTCATTCTCTCACTGTTTTCAACGAGGGAGCACAAGTGACAAGACAATTTTTCCCTGAAGCGAATTCAACCCAGAAAACTAAACGTCAAGTTGTTGGACTTGATCTAAAGCTTTACCGGGAAATGAGCCGATTGGGGATTTCGATGCAAGTCACTGAAGGATATCAAAGGAATCTTGTGCTCGCTCCAGCCAGCGCGATGCTCAAGTCCGCAAGTTGGCCGAGCTACGCTCTCTCAGTTCAGTCCACAAAACTGAGCTGCAAACCCCCAAAAGCTTTGCCGAACTGCTCTTAGCGAGCTACTCAAGATATACGGATTTAACACTCGTAGCGTCAGATTCCACACGTTGTACAAAGAGGCCAGATCAAACAAGGTGTCCTTCATACGAACTTAACTTATGCCGCTGAGATTGATGAGTGAATCCAATGTGGAGGTATGGTGTAGCACGATCTTCAAGAGTCGGATTACTGTAAATCTAGCCGGAAATTCATTTTGTAAAATGCCCAAAGCTGTGTGGAATGCTTGGCTCAGTACATCATCTCCGATAAAAAAAAAGTACAATGTGAATTTACTGTTTTCATTCAGTCCTGTACTTTGATCTAAATTTGGTCTAAACATGTACTTAGGATTTGACAGTGACTTTGGTCTTGTTATGTGAATGCATTATCAAGCTCCAGCACCTCCGATAAACCCAAATGTGATCCCCAGTGGATGAGATATGTAGTCTGCTTGCCTTATGGTAGGTCAGGGTATTAAGGGATGTGGGGAAAAGGGTGGGAAATTGGAATTGAAAGGATTAGTTGAGGTACAGAACAGCCAACATCTAATTAAATGGCGGAACAGGCTTGAACGGCTGAATGGGCTACTCCTATTCCTATTTTGTTTCTATGTTTAAAAAAAAGTATATAGTAAACTTGAAAACAGTCTTCACTACATCTATTCATTGATTTACAAATGGGCATACGAGGTGTGTCCTGCCGTTATGTAGGAAATCGCACATTTAAAAAAAAATCAAATTTGAAACATTATTTCTTCACCTTTTCCAATGAAAAACAATCCGAGTTCACGCATCCTTCTTTTAAAGCGCCTTGGACGTGAAAGGCGCTCTATAAATGTAATTTTGTTGCTGCTGTTTGAATTTAAAAAAATGTTTTACCCAAGTTTTATTCGTAAATAGATGGTTCAGTTAAGATGTGCAATTGCATTAAACTTGCTCGAAACCCAATATATTTGGACCACCTTTGAAACAATGTTTACACCCACCCCACTTCAATCACAAACAGAGCGAAGTTGTGTGGCAATCAGCTCGTTAATAGTACAATCCATTTTATTTTCTCCAACTACAATGAGCATTCAAAGCAGACAACATCAAGTAGAAGTGATTTTGTATTCTCTTGTGACACCTCTTTAACGGGACATGACAATCTAATTAGTGTTTGATGAACTGGGGCATAATTATTTGCAACAACAAATGCTGTCATGGCTGCTTCTTCCCTCCAAAAAAAACACACTATTTATAGCATTTGCATTCAATACTCTACGTCAAGTCCACATTGCTGGAAATACACTTTAGTTGAGGGGGAAAAAGCTCAGGAGGAAAGGTGTTTGCATTTCGCCGTGCTTAGATAAACATTAGACGTGTGTTTGTAAGATTATTTTGAAAAAAAACTGTGACGTGAAAGAAGATCGATGCGACAACTTACACTTGTATCATTTTTTCTGCAGAATTCAATTCAAAAAAGACTTTCAAGGGGATGCTTGTTCGATGACAACAACACCAACAAAATTACACTTGTCTAGCGCCTTTCACGTCAGGAGGACGTCCCAAGGCGCTGAGGAGATTTCCGAAGAAATGCGCAGAAAGAGACAAAGAGAGAGAGAGAGGAAAGAAGCAAAGGAAAATAGTTTGGGAAGAGAGTTTCAGAGAGTGTGTAAAAGGGTCAGGCATCAGTGGTGGAATGAAACCAGCGAGGAAACAAAAGATCGGAGCTGGAAAAGGAGAGAGAATGGATTGAAATATGAATACCGGTAAGCTATGTGGGGGGTCAGGTACACGAAAAAAAAATCATTTGCAACCCTCAGCAAGCAACCTCGACACGCGTTTAAGAAAGCAAACATGCAACGCAAAATAATCTAACTCATTGATTAGGGTCAGGGTTGTAAGGGCAGGTCATTGGAATCAAGGCACAGATCAGCCATGATCTTAATAGAGTGTTTCCTCGACGTTTCTAAGAGACATAACGGCATCTCCAACGAAACGTTTTCACGCAGCCCGAAAACTGACGATGCTTCAGGCTCCTCTCATGCAACCTTGGAATAGAGATCAATGCAGGCAGATGGAAACATAATTGTGTCTCTCCGAGGACAGAGTAGCACAACACATGTTTGCTTCTCGTTCCACTAAAGATCACGAGGAGTCAATACAATTCCGAGAGGACCGAACCAGGAAGGGAACTGGGCGCGTGCCATCTCGTTGACGTTGAGAAAAAAACAGAGGGTAACATTCACTCCAGCTGTTCCTACTGCTCTCCGAGGGGCAACACTTACAGCAATAAACAGGATAGATAGGCAGCTTTGATGAAAATCATATTTTTTTTGCGCGTGCGTTGATATTGTACCAAATAAGATCAAAAACTCAAGGCAACACTCACTTTTCCACCAATACATTGGAAGATTTTGCCCCTGGGGGTGGGGGGGGTGGGGGTGGGGGGAACGGGACAAAAACCTTTTTATTCGGAGACAAATTAATCACAGATAACGCGCGCTACAATACAGTGTATGAAAAGGAGTATCGGAGATTCAGCTTGTGTAAATGTGCTCCTTGATCAGTATCAATTTGGACAGCCACCAAATAACCTAACACATCCAAGAGTAGCTCACCGTGCTGCCAGTTGACAATTGACATACCCGTCCGTCGCACACGCAAATTACATCGGACCTTTCACCCACATTGAGTCTGACGATCACAAGGAATGCAAAGCGATATTTCCCCCTTCGCTGCTATTTCACCCTAATTTGGTTTTGAAAAAGGACAAGCTCTCACTTTTTCCGAGCGACCAGATTTTTTTTTTTGGGGGGGGGGTGGGCTGGGGGGGGCTTGATTATTTAACATTGAATCCCTGCATTTATTAACTTCCCCTTGATCGCGAGGCGTCCCTGTCACGCGCAGGGTTTTAAACAATTCCGCATTCGTAATCCGTCGAGCGAGGGTTTCTATTGTGTCAGACAGACGCACCTTTCTCTCTTCTGTTTTGTTTTCAAAGAGGAGAAAAAGAAATGTATTCCGTCTGTAGTTTTAATCACGAAAGAAAATATAGAATGTAGAATTCACGAAAAATAAAACACTCACAAGGTCGGGCGCTAGGGATTGGCGTTGATCAGAGGCAGGAAAAGTGGGCGGACAGGAACGTAGCTTTGAAGGCACCTGCACATAGGTTTTTTTTTTTGTCTTTTGTGTCTCCCGAGTGGATGCAATCGAGTCATTTCGATCATAAAATTCTTTTATCTTAAAAATGAAATAGATATTAATCATCCGGTAATATGTGTGTGTGAGCCAGCACCGCACAGCAACCTGCCTCCCCCCACCCCCCCCCCACCCCCACCCCCCCGTCCACCCCACTCTCAGTTCAGCGGGCTCCGGCCTGCTCCATGTACCCCCGCCCGACCATCGGTGGAAAGGCTTTCAGCCCCTCTCTCTCTCTCTCTCTCTCTCTGCCCCCCACACTCTGGAACTCCATCCCACAGTCCCTTCGCCTCACTCCCTCGCCTCCTCCAAGGCCGGTCTCAAGATCTTCCTCTTCGACCGTGCCTTCTGCTAACCCTCCCAACTCTCTCCCCCCCACCCAGCTCTCTCCCTCCCCTCCCCGCTACTCTGCCCCCATCCCTCGCTCGGGTCCCGACTGTTCAGAGCCTTGGGAAGTCCACCCGACGTGAAAGGCGTTCTATAAATGTAATATTGTTGTTGTGGTAAGCTGTGAATGCCACGGCATCCACATTAGGTGGGGATAGAGCTAGGGTTGGTCGTGTGTTAAAAGAATTCCTTGACCTCCCAACGTCACTGGCATTAGGTTTGGTGAGGTTCAGACATTTTATCATCCCTCACCTTCACAAACGCGGTATGCAATACCAGTATGTTTATGTGGAGCTCCTGTAGCTCAGTGGGTTAGAGCCACTCGCCTTACAAGCGTGAGAGACCTGTGTTCGAATCCAGGCAGGTCAGGGCGAAACCTTGGGCAAGTTTCCTTACTCCACACACACACACACACACACACGCCTGATAATAATCCCTCCCCCAAAGAAACACAATTAAAAAATTGGTCATTTTAATCCACGACTGTTTGTGGGGACGCTGCTGTGCGCAATTGGCTGCCGCGTTTCGCCCACAAATATACAGTCAATTCATTTTACAGTATATTCTGTGAAGCGCTTTGAGACACAGTCTAGAAGACGTGAAAAGTGCTGTATCAAACGCAAGGCTTATTATAATTATTATTATTTAGCGTTTACCAAGCAGGACTGTCACCTGGTCTACAGCAATGCTCTCCTCTTTCGGATCGTATTTACTCTCTCGTTTCGTATCGGTTTGTTGACCACAGCACAATTTGAAGAAAAAAAAACACACGATAGTGCAGTGCAAATTAAAAGGAACCGAAAACTTTATTTAGAAATCTCATTCTTTTGAAGTATTGTTGCTGCTGCTTTGCAAGTGTGTTGTCGACCACAGGAGCGGGAAGGGATATAAGGAGAAGTTAAAATCCTACTTTAATTAAAGCACCAAATCACTTGACGTGATTGTATTTTCAAGTAAATCCGTAATACACAAGGTATTTAGGGCAACCGATGGCAAACTGTATTCTACAACAAGGCGCAGTTTAGCTCGTCCATTTAAAAAAAACGCATCTGCTCTCAAAATAAACTACTGAACAGACCTGTTGATAATGTCGCTCCTCATTCAACCATTCCCATCATTCAATGTTTAGTAAATGTAAATGACGCTTTTGCCCTAAAACATTACAAGGATCGCAGGCCGACGGATTCGAACGGAGAGCAACTGGGACAAGTTACAACATTTAAATAGTTCTGCGTTCTTTGTGAAAGTGAAGGGCCCCTGTGACCTGGGCTACAGCGACCATTAAACAACCTCCCAGTCACATCTCCAAACCACAGGAAGATGGGAAAGCCGCTAAATATTTTCTAGTCTCTGCCGCCACCTGGTGAAAACTCGGCACAAATCCTTCGCCACGTACACAGTAAAACACACACCGTGCCCACTCGCAAGGCATTTATACACGACTTTCCTCCGGGTTCTGCACGAAAGAGAGACTGGCGTGACGTGCGTTAAGGTCCCACCTCGCTCCTGGTTTGGTGTGTTCCAAGATGCATCTTTAATGACCGTAAACTGCGAACTGCTCGCAGAGCAGGACCCACTGAATTGTGGTGGAATTGTTGACCACGCAAATCTGCTCAATCTGGTATTTACCCCGAGACTGAAGACTATACAACAACGGCAATATTTTGCATTCGTGAATGAGGTCACGTTCTTCCTGCCAAAGGCACCCTGCACAGAATTGTTAGGGATCTTCGTAGCGCATAAAAAGAGGTGGGGGGGGGGGGGGGGGGGGCGGGGCGGGAATCCTTGCATTTGATATAGCGCTTTGCACGTCTTCCAGACTGTGTCTCAAAGCGCTTCACGGAATATACTGTAAAGCAAATTGACTGTATATATTTGTGGGTGAAACGCGGCAGCCAATTGCACACAGCAGCGTCTCCCCCCAACAAACAGTCGTGAACTGAAAATGACCAATTTTTATTATTGTGTTTTTTCTTTTGGACGGATTATTATTAGGTGCGTGTGTGTGAGTGTGTGTGGAGTAAGGAAACTTGCCCAAGGTTTCGCCCTGACCTGCCTGGATTCGAACACAGGTCTCACGCTTGTAAAGCGAGCGCTCTAACCACTGAGCTACCGCACATGAAGGGCACTATATGAATGCAATTGTTATTATTATTATTTACTATATATATGAATGCAAGCTGCTGTGATTGTTGTTGTTGTTTTCCCGCGTCACTTTCAATGAAGCATCACTCCTGAAATGTTGACAACACCTCGCATTTATGTAGCGTTCCTCATTGTAGGCTATTAATAATGTTAATAATAATCCTTGCATTTGACATCTCTTTCACGTCTTCTAGACTGTGTCTCAAAGCGCTTCACGTGGTATACTGTAAAGCGAAATGACTGTATATAGCGGTGGGCGAAACGCGGCAGCCAATTGCGCACAGCAGCGTCTCCCCACCCCCCCCCCACAAACAGCCGTGGACTGAAAGTGACCCAAATTATTCCAGTTTGTTTATTTGGTGGCAGACAGTGCCCTCTGCTGCTCCGTGCACCGAACAGCAGGAAGGATTCGGGGGGAACTTCTGGAATAGGATGGGTTTTTAAATTCTTTATTTAACTGCGGTTTACTCGAGACGATTCTGCCAAAGTGTGTGTTTTTTTTTCTTAAACCGCATTGCAAAGATGCCCTCCCCAGCCCCCACCCAGAGGGAAAAAAATCAATACGCAACGTTAAGTAAGGGAGAAATTCTTCTAACACGCAGCGGAGATCCATTCACGAGCGATTTTGTTGAGGCAGAGTTGACCACTACAGCTGGTTGAAAATTCTTACGTGTACCTAACTAGACTGCTCCTCCTCGTCGGGCGCCTGAAAACTTTCTTTGGTCCTCGGGTGTGTCGGGGAAATAGCCGGGAAAAGAGTTGAGGCTCAAATTCTACCGACTTGGTAACAAACCCCACTGGCCAAATATGAAAGTGAAAATGAGGGGAGGATAAGAAAATGTTTGGGTCGTCGATCGAGTACACATTGAAGCTACACGGAATCTTTCAACTCACGACACGACAGCAACGATTTCCTAAACCTTTTACGAGGCAAGTCTCTGCTCTCAGAACAGTGAAATAGTAAATACTGTTATTGAAAATAATAATCCTCGCATTTGATATGGCGGCTTTTCGCATCTTACCGACGTCTCAAAGCGTCTCAGGGGTAAGAGGGATGACAGGAAGCCACAGGAGTGAGTCTTTTTGAGTCTATCCGAACAGGCGAGGATTTTAATTCTAAATTGGCACTGTCCGACTCTGTTATATTAGTTAAAATGCAAGTGAGAGTCTTTCTCCAGTGTAACTCTGTACGGTACCTTCCAGAGGCTCCTCCTCTCTGAGATAAGGTGGAACTTCATTGTACGTGTCGTCTGTCAGGTCGGTCAAGTCTGCCATGTCTTGGGTGACTTCAGCTTGCGTGTCCGGCCCCTATTTTATAAAGTAAGAACAAAAATAGCGTTCGATTAATTGACAGCATTCTGAATGAAACAATAAATGAAACCCTCTCTCTCTCTCTCACACACATACACACCCATACGCACACACGCGCAGCGCTGCTGTGCGCACGCACACAAAACGATCCTCTTTGATCAAAAGAGAGACCTGTGTGTTTCGAATCCAGGCAGGTCAGGTCAGGGTGAAACCTCGGGCAAGTTTCCTTACTCCACACACAAGCGTGGAGGGATTATTATTAGGCGCGCGCTGCGCGCGTGTGTGGGAGTAAGGAAACTTGCCCGAGGTTTCTCCCTGACCTGACCTGCCTGGATTCGAAACGCACAGGTCTCTCAGGCCTGTAAGGCGAGTGAAATGCTCTAACCACTGAGCTACAGGAGCTCCACAAGCATGTACTCTTCAGGCAAGTCGTTGCTGTTTTGCTTATCTAGATTTAGATTTCCAACTGCTATGTTTACCAAAGTCTAGAGAATAGGCTGGGTTAATAAAAAGAAAAGAATGCCTGGCTCGCTCAACCACTTACAGCCAATTGCAACAGTAAAATTGCTTTCCTGGAGTTACATTTACCGTAACTCATTAAATGAAATCTTCCGGAATAAAATCACGCAGTTTTTTTTAAAAAGCAATTCCACACGCATTTTACTGTGTAGTATTTCTGTTCGTTGCTTGCAAAAGAAACAACCAAATGACATTTGTATCGCGCCTTTCACGTCGGGAGGACGGCCCAAGCCGCTAAAACCCTGGTCCAGGCCTTTGTCACCTTTTGGCTGGACTATTCCAACGCCCTCCTCTCTGGTCTCCCCTCCACCACAATCCACAAAATCCAGCTCATCCAAAACTCTGCCGCCCGCATACTCACCCGCTCTAAGCTTCGCTCCCCCATCACCCCAATCCTTGCCAGAGTTCACTGGCTCCCTGTCCCAGAGAGGATCGACTTCAAGATCCTCACCCTCGTTTTCAAATCCCTCCGCTCCTCTGCACCCCCCTATCTCTCTGATCGCCTCTCCCCCAAACCAGCACCCGCTGCCTTCGCTCTCTGGGTCTGGCCTCCGATGTTACCGGAGTTACCGATGGGACCATCGAAGAGGAGGGTCTTGAGACGGGACTTGAAGGGAGGCCAGGGAGGGGGTGAGGGATGGAGGGGGTGAGGGATGGAGTTCCAGAGGTTGGGGGCAGCGTGGCTGAAGGCTCGCCCGCCAGTACCAACTACGATCTGCGGTGACGATGCTTCCCGTGTCTCTGCGAGTCGGGCGGACTTTTCCGGTGGTTCAATCCTAACCGATCCTCCTCTGAATTGGGAGTGTACGGGTACGGTGTTATGCGACGCAGGAAACGTTTAACGCAGCCGTCAACAATGTTACACCTCCGATGAATCTGCCCCCAATACTGGGCGAGACGGGGGATCCTGTCTTATCTTCTCTTTGCGAAATGTAGCCCCTTCGCCCCTAAACAAACCACCACCCTGTCTCATCCAAACGAATGATTGCCCGACCACATCTCCGAGCAGAGGAAACGTCACCCCTTCTCAACGTCAATTCAAAAAGTCTTCGCCTTCCTGTCACCCCTGGCTTGCGTTTGCTTTCCTGGCTCATGGTGACCGATAATAATAAAAAATAATAATGAATCCTCGCATTGGATACAGCTGCGCCTTTTCACCTCTTCTAGACCGTGCCTCAAAGCCGCTTCACAGGACACACTGTAAAGTGAAGTGACTGTGTATATTTGTGGGCGAAACGCGGCAGCCGATCGCGGCGCGCGGCAATTGAAACAACGTGGAATGAAACAACAAGTTTATTTGGGACGGATTCTTACTATGTGTGTATGTGTGTATGTGTGTGTGTGCGTGCGTGTGTGTGCGCGTGTGTGTGTGTGTGTGTGTGTGTGTGTGTGCGTGCGTGTGTGTGTGTGTGGAGTAAGGAAACTTGCCCGAGGGTGTCTGTCTGGTGTCTGTGTCAGTCTGTGTCACTGTGACTGTGAGAAACCAATCTAAGAGGAAAGTCTTTTTTTCTCTTCTCTTTGACCGTGAGACAAAGTGACTTCTTTATCTGTTTGTGTGTGTCTGCGTGTGCGTCTGTGTGTGTGTGTGCGTGTCTGTGTGTGTGTGGGGGGGGAGGGGGGGGGGAGAGGGGGGGGATTGGGATGAGTGGGAGGGGGGTTTCTCAGCCTGGGATGGAGGAGAGAGAGAGAGAGAGAGAGAAATGACTGAACATTCGCTCTCAGGCCTACACCTGTGGTCACAGCTTCTTAGCAGCAAGGCACCGTGGGGAGTAAAATGAGGGGAGGGTGAGGGACAGAGAGGGAGACAGAGAGGGAGAGACGGAGAGGGAGATGGAGAGGGAGACAGAGAGGGAGACAGAGAGGGAGAGACAGAGAGGGAGACAGAGAGGGAGACAGAGAGGGAGAGACAGAGAGGGAGAGAGAGACAGAGAGGGAGACAGAGAGACAGAGAGGGAGAGACAGAGAGGGAGAGACGGAGAGGGAGACGGAGAGGGAGATGGAGAGGGAGATGAGAGACGGAGAGGGAGACAGAGGATGTTGGTGGTGAGTGTACGAGCCTGAGCTGATGGGACCACAGGGATACACACACATAGTGACACACACACACATAGTGACTCACACACCACACACATAGTGACACACACACACACATACAGTGACACACACACACACACATACAGTGACACACACACACACACATAGTGACACACACACACACACATACAGTGACACACACACACACACACACATAGTGACACACACACACACATACAGTGACACACACACACACACATACAGTGACACACACACACACACATACAGTGACACACACACACACATACAGTGACACACACACACACATAGTGACACACACACACACACATACAGTGACACACACACACACACATACAGTGACACACACACACACATAGTGACACACACACACACACATACAGTGACACACACACATAGTGACACACACACACATACAGTGACACACACACACACACACACAGTGACACACACACACACACATAGTGACACACACACACATACAGTGACACACACACACACACACACACATAGTGACACACACACACACACATACAGTGACACACACACACACACACAGTGACACACACACACAGTGACACACACACACACACAGTGACACAGATAGACAGACAGTCATACAGACAGACAGTGACAGACAGACATACACATAGAGACAGACCGACAGACACACACAGTGACACACACACAGACACACACACAGAGACACACACACACAGATACACAGACACACACACAGAGACACACAGATACACAGACACACACACAGAGACACACAGATAGACACACACACACACACACAGAGACAGACACACACAGATACACACCCACACGCCCACAGATACACAGACAGACACACACAGAGACACACACACACAGACAGACACACAC